>JBBPOM010000161.1:0-41114 GCA_038091455.1 Leccinum uliginosum
ATTCTCGCAATGTCCACTTGCCAGAATCCCTGTATGCCCCAAATAAGTCATGTGATGTCCGCGTCCACTGCGACATGCCAGCTCACCACCACAGTGACATCGGTATAAATGATATCACCTGTGTAGAGGTCTGTGTTGGACCCGCCAAGGTACAACTCGCCTCCACTAGAAGTGAGCTTGATGGAAAATACAGGCTCTTCCACCTTTCCTTCGTTGACGAGCGTTTCGAATAGGGGGGTATCAGAGGGATCCAGCGCCGACACTGACTGGAACGCCATTCCCAACAAGCCATCTGGGGGGAAACCGTTGACTCCCATGTCAGGGGAATATGTTGTTGCAACGCAGATAGTCTGCTCGTCTGCCTGATAGTGCGCCGGTCAGAATGGTTGACATTCATAAAACGTACAGAACGTACAGTGAGGCCAGTAATGGTGACATTATCACTGTACTGTTTACCAGAGACGGTGTCTCCGTCTGTAAACTTGATATTGAATGCGATTTCCTCATCCTTTGAGGTTTGAGATGATGCGGGGTCCCATTTGGTGTGTCCTTCGCAATACGAGCAGGTAGGCCCTGGTACAAAGAGATCGCTGCGTAGAAGTCAGCAAATAAGGTGCATGGTTGACAGACAGCACCTACTCAGAACCGGTGTCGATTTGGACTGCAGCGGAGATTAGGAACAACATATACATATATCGCATGGACTTGAACCTACCGGTAAAAGGTCTGGCGGGGGTACCGATCCAGATGGTGGTGTACCACATACGATTCTCAAAATTTGTCAAACTGGCGTGAACACCGGCGCGCTTCAAGTCTAGGTGTTCATACTCGATCCCTTTCATAGCAAGGGGATGCGGAATTCCCATCTTTTTCTCGTAATTTTTGAGGCCACGCAGAAATTTGCTGTAAAACGATCCTTGAGCGCATGCAACGTCAGTTGATATGACGTACATACGCGTCGAGTGATTCAACGTGTGAGTAGAGTGCATTTATATTGACGGTGTCATCAGCCTTTGGCAACAGAGACGAGCGTTTAGTGAGTGGTATGATTGTCCCGTCGGACTTCCGGTCCAGCTCGGTCCAGGCGATGGCTGCTGTCGAGACAGCCATCGCAACGATTGACGTGAATATAGTGAAGCGCATTACGAACAATTGTGAATCGACAGAAACAAAAACAAGTACTTGCTGGCATTATGATGACCTTTAAAGTAGTACTGGATGGCAGCAATCTGTGGTGCATCATGGGTACGAACTTAATTTTAGATAAAACTGATTAGTATGATGGGACGAGGCTGTGACAAGGGGCAACAACAACGGCTGCAGGCTGGCTGATTCGTCGTGCCTAGTAACTGCCCAGAGCTTGACGAATTTATTGTAGACGCGGCGCATGTCGGGTCTAACGACTTTCAGGCTCTTGAATCTCGATGCGTTTTGGGTCCGGTGTGTCGCCTGCCAGCGGCCCGGTTGCGGGCGGTCACATCGAGGTAGCTAGAAGGTTTGTGTAGGATAATCAAACGAACTAGTTTGTGATATTAGAGTCGGATTGATCCAATTTGGGTTTTACTAGTGTCGACGTGGCAGTTGGTACTTGGAAGTGAAGTTGGATTGCAAGTGTCACTTGTACACTCTTTTCTTTGCTTCTCTGATGGACCAACCTCAGCTGCTCGCCTACGTCGTCGCAGCGGTCACCGTCCTCATACCCTCTGTGAGTCAAAACCATCCCTTGATACAACTTGCAACACGATGAGCACACGCTTCATCCTTGTTCTTCGAGCCACGAGCCCTCCAGTTGCGTCGTGGCAAAGACGACACGCTCCAGGCCAATGGGTCACGAGAAGTCTGATCTTTTTTTTTGGTCTCCACTCGTGAACGGACCCTGATCACACCTAGCTTTATCTAGCCCTCGTCTTCCTCTCGCCCTCCCCCATCGTGACACGTCCGTCGGAGAAGACTTATCGCTCCCATGCATCACCGAAAAAGGCCCTTCCCCTCCCCTTGCTCGCCGACCCACCCTCGCTCGACCTCACCGTCGTCATACCCGCCTACAACGAGACCGCACGTATCCCCTCCATGCTTCATACCACCCTCGCCCACCTTCGCACCAAACCGGTCCGCACCTACGAAATCCTCATCGTCGACGACGGCTCCCAAGACGACACATCAGCCCTCGCACTCACCCTCGCCGCTCAACACCCCACGTCCGACATCCGCGTCGTCACGCTCGAAAAGAATCTCGGAAAGGGCGGTGCGGTCCGACACGGCATGCTCCACGCGCGCGGTCGCCGGCTACTCATGGTCGACGCAGACGGCGCGAGCAAGTTTGAGGACCTCGAGTTGCTGTGGAACAAGATGGAGGAGATGACCGCGTCCGACCATGACCGTGATAACCCGGCGGTCGTCGTGGGCAGTCGAGCGCACCTCGTCAGCACTGAGGCTGTCGTCAAGGTAATCTTCGTCTCTCTCCCTGCCTTTTCGGTTCGCTGACGGGTACCCAGCGCTCGTTCCTTCGGAATATCCTCATGTACGGTCTACACACCATCCTCCGCATCGTCGGCGTCGGACACATTCGGGATACCCAATGTGGCTTCAAGCTCTTCTCGCGGACCGCAGCCCAACGCATATTCCCCGCCCAGCACCTCGCCACGTGGATATTCGACGTCGAGCTGCTCCTCCTCGCCAAGCAACTCGGAATTCCCGTCGCAGAGGTCCCCGTAGAGTGGCATGAGGTCGCGGGAAGCAAACTCCACGTCATCAAGGACTCGCTTCAGATGCTGCGCGATCTATTGGTGCTCAGAGGGAACCAGTTGGTGGGACGATGGAAAGTTCACGCTCCTTCCTAGCACAATAAAATGTGTACCATTTACCGTTAATTTAATGAATGCATCGTCGAGCGGAAGGAAAGATATCAGTCCAAAAAAGAAGGAAATGAAGGGTCAAAGAAAGAGTCAATACATCTCACTTCCTCTCTATCATTCACCACACATCTTCTATCGCTGTCAACAACGCATCTCTCCTTGAGCAAACACAAGAAGAGATCGTAATTTTACATACATGCACATTAATCTTAGATGACGCAAATGGTCGTGGGTCGTGAAGAAAGAAAAAGGCAACGTCGAGCATGCAGTCGTCAGGGAGGGATATTAGCGTTGATCTCTTCCAAAAGTTCTTGAGCGATTTTGGCGTTGGACACCTAAGTTCGCCAATCAATCGGTAAATCCACGTGGCAAAACACACGATCCACCCACCCGAAGATTATAGTGCAAAGTCTTGTTCTCCTCGATGATGCTGAACCGTATATAGCGCGGGTCTTGCGCCACGAAACATTTCATCCCTTGAAATAGCGGCACATTCAACAGCAGCGTATAAACAGCTTCTTTTCGCATCACTATACGAAAGCGCGATTGAGCATGGAGAACGACCGAGGATAAACGGCACGAACCAATGCGAGCTCCGCTTCCGTCCGCACGGCGAACGTTGAGCTTGAGTTGGCCACTCCCTCGCTCCTTCCACTGATTTTGTGGACAGAGCGCATACAGCTTGCCGCGAACTTGAAGCAGCGTCTCTTCCTCCTCCTCACCGGTGATCACTGTAGACACGGCGTTCAACGCCAGTCATCAATAGCAGAGGGATCATCACTCACCTTCTTGTTCTGTCAGCTTCTCTCTTTCTTCTTCGCTCTGCTCTTCATCGCCATCCCTGCCCGTCCGCAATCGCTCGCCAAACGTCGACGGCGCACGATCGCTCTCGTACCTATCTACATCACCCTCATCCTCCCCACTCCCACTTCCCTCCCCGTTCCTAAACGCGCTCAACACCGATCGGTCTTTACGCTCCAAAGAGCTCCTCGAAGAACCCCCGTCAGGAGACCCCGCCCGCACACGCTTCGGGTGCGGTGCCGAAAACGTGTTCGTAAACGTCGAAAACGCGCTCGCATTCATCCCCAACGTTCGCCGCGTCGGAGATTTGCTCCGTCCCAATATGCTGCTCTTCCCCGCATGGTTGCCCAACGGCGACTTAGACCTGACATACACAAACGGGGATGCAGACGCAAATGGGGAAGCAGATCCAGCGAACGCTTCGAAACCGGTCCGTTTAGTGGCAGTGCTTGGATTGGCCTGGGGTGAAGGCTGCGACGGTCCAAAGGCGGCAAACGACGATTGGCTAAATGGGGATGGGGATGCAAAAGGGGCATGGTCGGATACGGTATCGTGATGCAATACAACGGGTTTGGGAGCAGGAGGAGAATGGGGCTGAAATGGTTTTTGATGATTGGGCGATGCGCTGGAAAAAACGTTTTGGCCCTTGACAGAGGCAAACGGGGATGCTGTCGAAGCGTACGACATAAACCCACCCTATGATGCATTACTTAATTGAGGGCAGACGCATGTACGAAGAACATACGTACGAGCTTCGGTGAAGGCGTCTCCGGGATTGGAACAGGCGCCGACGACGATGACGACTCATTCTGTTCGGGAGGCGGCGACGGCCGCTTCGACACACGTGGATTATCGTCCTTGTCCGCATCGTCCCTGGGCCGCTTGGCAGTCTCGATCGTCGGCGTGGCCATTGATGGACCACTCTCAGGGCCTAGACTGGTCGCGCGGTCCCCGAGCTTGCGCTTGAGACCCTTTTCGGGCTCGCCGCCGTCCGAGTCGGACAACCGTCTACGCGGCAGACTACTCGCTGCATCCTGCGCCTCCTCGGCCTCCTCGGCGACCTCGTCGACAGACACGAACGAACAGGGCGGCGGCGGCACCGGCATTTGAGATTGCGTCTCCGTCTCCGTCTGCGATGGCGATTCAAACTGCGATTCGAACCGAGACTGGGACTGCGGTCCGTCTATAACCTCCTCCGGGACCTGGGACGGCGCGATATCGACGTCCGGCTGCGACCCGAGACCAGCGACTTGCCATGATCCGGGCTCCACACCGGTGCTGGCCTGCTGCTGCCACTTGATATCTTCCACGCCTTGGCTGATCTGCCGGACCTTGACTTCATGCGGTGGTGAGACGCTCAGCGCTGGTGAGTCTGAGTGATGCGGGCGCGGGAACGGCTGCGGCGGCGTGTGTGAGCGTGACCGACTCTGGGCATCTTGCACGTCCTCCTCGAGGGTAGTGTCGAGATGAACCCGACCCTTCTTGGCAGGCGATTTCACGTCAAGGGGGTGCTGGGTGGGGGTTCGCCCGAGAAGCCAAGAAGAAGAAGAGGAAGAAGAGAAAAAACGAGGGCGTGTTTTGGGGGAGTTTACGTCAGGGATGCGCCACGCGCCGCAGGGAGAGGGAAAAAGCGAGAAAACGTACAGCGCTGGTGGACGTTCTGGGTGTGGCAGGCTCGAGGGAGACTTCTCGCTCGCGTTTCCTGGAGAGTGTTTGCTCTGTTCGGACGATAATTCGAGGGATCGGATGTGAGGTTCAAACAACGTCTGATAAAGCAACGCAAAGGCCGTGCTCCAGCCGGATAAACGCACCTGTAGAGTCGTTTAGTGCGTCGGGCGAAGGCGACGGCGACGGTGGCGAGTTCTTGTGGTCGCCGTCGAGGGAGACCTGGAGGTCTTCTTGAGAGTCGGTCATTGTCGCACCGTCGTCGGATGGTCTGTGCGCTGTAAACTTTGGTCTTGTTCAAGGCGGAAATCGTAAAGAGGCACACAAGTGACTTGAGTCTCGGCACAACCCGATCACACAAAAAGACAAGATTCGCATTCCAACCTATCAAAAATAAATAACTAACTAATCTCCTCCTCCTCCTCCCTGCCTTCGCCGCTCGTCCGCGATCGTCAGCATGTGCACAAGACTCGGCTCAAACACTGGCTTCGTCAGGATGCTGCCATCCCCGTCAGCCGCGTGCACAAATCAGCAGCTCATATACAACTCACTGGTTCACACCCGCCTCAAAGTACTCCTTCTGATCCCCGATCAGCGCGTTCCCTGCCCCCATTTCAGTACCAGCAGCGCATCCGAGTAAAGGAGCACCTTACCAGTCACACCCACGATAAAGTCATGCCGCCCCATCTCTCGAAGCTTCGACACCACCTCCAATCCAGACATGATCGGCATCTGGTTGTCCAAAAATACGACGTCATAGCAACTGGCATCGTCCTGCCCTGGATCCCCGGAGCATCCAGACGGAGGGTCTTGATCCGACCCTCGGCTTTGCCTGAACCTCCTCCCGGCGATCATCTCGAGAGCAATTTCCCCATTCTCTGCCGTAGAGACTTGGCAGCCCAGTCTCGAAAGCGTACGCGACATGATCGTTCGCGTCAGCCGGTCATCGTCTACGACGAGCACGATTATCGGTGGCTCGAACACCCCAGATAGCCCCGTGCCCTTCACAGGTGTCTTCGGGCTGACTGCCGCAGATTCTGCCGAAACAGGCGGCAGCGAGGTTACCGCGTGCAATGAATCCGTACACGTGGGATTAGGAGATAGAATTGGGCTCTCATTTTCTTGGACAAGTCCTTCCACTGCAGCGAAGGTACTGCCCACCAGAGAATTCTTCCCATCGAAACGAGCACCTTCATAACCCGGATAGTCAGATGGCCCGGGTGCCGTGGGAGGCAATGGAGGGCCAAGCTGAGTCCCAGAAGAGAGTTCCCCAATGGTTCTCGTGAGCACGTGTGGGTCGCTCTCGTCGCTCGCATTCGGCAACTTCAGCTCCACCATGCCACCTGCACACAAAAAGTATTAGTGCCAAGACGTAATAATCAGCACGTGCTTGTACCCTGTTCCATAAGTGACTTCATCGCATTGTAGGTCGACGCTGGTCGCGGAGACTGGTTGGGGAGCAAGTCAATGGATAGTGATCCCTCGAGATCAGACGAGTGCTTCCCGCTCAGCCCAGACTCGGGATCTGGTGTATCGACAGCTTTGACACCAACGCCAAGCGCTGTTCCGGTAGCGCGACACCGTTAATGACGAGAGAAGAGAGTCAATGAGGTCTGGATAACGAAACGCAGATGATGATACATACGCAATTCGACCCAGAATGTCGATCCATACCCGAGTTTCGAGCGCACTCCCAAACGACCACCACTCAATTTCACGATTTGCCGTACGAGGGCCAACCCAAGCCCAGTACCTTTGCCACCTTGTTGCCGTCCCTGCTCGGTTTGATTGAATGCAGCTATCACGGAATTGATCACTACCAAGTATTTCAAATCCAGATAAGACTCACTGAACAGCTTCCCTTGTGTGATCTCGCGGGGCTGTATTCCATGACCCGTGTCACTGACCTCGATGCGCACAACGATTCGTTTCAACGGGTTCTTGTGCCGTAAGGAGGGTTTTCTATCAGTATCTTTTCTCTCTCTGACTGAACAATCGAAAGTAGGATCCCCACGTGTCACCAAGACTTCCTCGATGTCGCCATTCAGCTCTTCCCGAGACCGTGGGACATGACTTGTTTCATGATGAGCAGGGAACACGAGACGGGTCGTACAGGTGACGCGTCCACCCGCAGGCGTGAACTTGCACGCGTTACTGTCCTCGTGTCGGTAGACGAGACCATGTCAGAGTTTCCACTACCCACCTAGCGAGGTTGTTGATGATTTGACGGAGACGTATAGCGTCCCCGAGGACCACCCCGTCCTCCTCACTGTTCGAGCTCGGATCATCTCCCGTAGCGTTCGATGCTGCATAGCGTGCGACCTACAGAATCAGACGACGATTCAAAAATAGCATGCGCACCGCCCACCTCGTCGATGGTCTTGTCCAAGTGGGTCACTAGTTCGAGATTCCGGGCATCGGTGGCCATCCGTAACGGCACGAAGAGGGTTCGGATGACTGAATGGAACGCATACGGTCTAGATAGAATCTCAAACCGTCCGCTATCCATGCGATTGCTGATGCAATATCAGTCTTATTTACGACAAATGTGAATGGGCACTTGCAAGTCGAGCATATCATTAAGCACTTTTTGCAAAAAAAGTCAACCAGGGGCAGCGTACGGGTTTATTACGAGAAAGTGAACCTTTGGACATCATCACCAAGCTACCTCCGAGTGCCATAAACTCGATTTCTTGTGCCTTTGATACTGCGCCGGAAGCTTCCATGTTCTGAACCGCCAAGACTACCAAGGCAATAATCAGGAACGATATTGATACCTGTCATGATACGCACGCGCTGTGTTCAGGGGAACCCGAACCTGTACTAGCTACAGTGTAAATTGAGGAAGCACCTCACAGCCGAAACGGTACTCATCATGAAAGACATAGCTACAGTTGTTCATCAGTTAGTATCTTGACAATGGCACAATGAGAAAAAATTACGAGGTAAGTCGGCGCTTCGAATCTGCTTCTTTACGTTCATTGATCTGTGCCTTCTGTGTCTCTTTGAATTGAAGTTTGAGTTGCTCGCGGAGAATAAAGAGCCTCCTCTCGGACTGCAGACAGGTCAACATGCTGGACCGATCAGACGGAGTCCACCTACATACATTCTCGTGCATGTAATGAACAAAGAGCAGAAAGATGTGATATAAGAGAAAATTCAAGAGGTCTTCGTGGACATATTCAAAGTCTGCTCTTGCACATGGACAAAGTGACGCACCCCGAACCCAAATTGAGCGATAGGGTAATATCAATACAGATGCGCTAACGCATGAGACAAGACGGCATGAGGGAAGATGCATCGGTATCTCATTTACCACTTACACGATAAAGAAGAACAGGGATCCGATGAGTGCGGCCATCCTGCTTGTCATCAACCCGAATAATGCGATTGTTTGTAAAGCCGAGGTATAGCTGACTAGATCGTCAACTCGTGGAAGGGGACTGGATAGGATAGTCATACTAAAACATGGTAAGATAGTCCTTTGTGCCAGGCTGAAGAACGCGAAGTGGGCTATAAAAGCCACTTAGATACCTTTAAAGATGTGACATCAGGCACAAGATTGAATATGCCACAAGGTAGGGGACGAACATAACGAGAAGCTCATACAGGCCCCTGGAAACTCCTTAATCCGCACTGTCAAGTTGAACGAGAAAGAAAGAACGGACCAACACCAGGTCGCACAGCCAACGAGTATCTGGTATGGGATGGGCCGATCCCGAGGAAAGTCGAGCACGACGAAGATCAGCACCGGGAAAGTCAAGGCAGGAGTGAGCTACCTATATGTCAGCACGTATCGAGGAGAGCAAGTGGAACCACTGACGCCCCATAACCATATTTTGTCTAGAATGGTTATTGGACTGGCAATGGTAACGGCGCCGAGAATCCAGTTTACGATAAGGAAGAGAGAGGACCACAACACGAGCGACTGGAAGCAGTTGGAGTTGCCTTTTGCAGATGAAGGGGAGATAAATATACCTTTCTAGTAAACCAACGTTCTTTGTGAAATCTCGCTTCGGTCCTGTCGTCAAGAAAGCGAGCAAAGAAGAATTTATAAATGGCGGGCCATACTTCCCAGCGGAGGGACCAGAGCAGACTGCTGAGGAGATTGTCGTCTGGCGTTGGGGTCGTGTCTCGACCGAGACTAGAGCCCACCTGGACGTGACCAGTGTCGGAGGACCCTGATTGACCGTCTTCAGAGGGCTGACCGAGGGAGGACAGATCTTCTGACCAGTCTCTGTCTATGACGATCTCGTCGACCTCGTCACCCTCGACATCGGTGTTCGCTTGCCTGCGAGCGTGACTGCTCCCGAGTGAGCCACCCGCTATCGCTGATGAGTCGGAGGAGGGGGTGTCGGCGCCGATTCGCTTAATGAAGCGAGCCCAATGGAGTTTGAGTCCAGCGAACCTTGCGGTCTTTTTGTTCCCGCGGTGAGATGTTCCGGGGGGTCCCGCGAGTACGACGGGGACCGGGAGGTGGAGGAAGTCGTGGTGAAGGTCAGAGGAGATGTCGAGAAGGGGAGGAGGCATTTGCTGTAAGGAAAGTTCGAGGGAAGCATCATTTTAAGTAAACCGTTAAGAAACCCGGGCGGACGATCGCGACCGTCGGCGCTAATGCTGGGAGATTTCCTTTTTAGGAATTCAGTCCACAACGGCCCGGCCGAACCTCGGCTTGCACTTTCGCGCCCGGTCGGAGTTTGAATTAACCAGCCATCGCACCTTGTCCTCCTTGTTTCATTCGTCATACTCCTCCTCCAGCCTCGTAGTTACACATTCCCCATCAAGGTGCGCAAAAATACCACTCACATAGCACTACAGAGTGACCAGCACCTCTGTAGATTTTTTGCACCCCATTTTGCCCTCAGCGCCTATGGCAGTACAGATCACCCTCAAGTGTGGGGACAAGCTCAAAGTAAACGGTAAAAATCAGCTCTCCCTCTCTTCCGTCTCCTCTCACACATAGGAACCCACTCCTGCAGATCACGTGTACTGTTCCCCTCCTTGGTCCGTCAGGGACGGTACCCCTTACTCAGTAGCACGCATCATGGAATTTCTCCCCCCGGAAGGTATTACCAAAGGTAAAGGAAAGGGAAAGGAAACCTATACACGTGTTCGACTCGCGTGGTACTACCGTCCAAGCGACGTCAGCGATCGCCCCGTCGCAGATTCCCGCCTCCTCTTAGCCGCCATATATTCAGAAGTGTGCGACATCAACCAACTCCGGTCCAAATGTTTCGTCTCTCACAGGGATAAAATAACCGACCTCGCTGGCTGGAAGAAGCGTCCAGACAGATTTTATTTTAATCGTCTGTTTGACCCTTACATCAAGAAGGAATTCGAAGTCATCCAAGCAACCGACGTCCGAAATTGTAAGTGCCTTACAAAGTCACGTGTTTTATTCACCCCCCCTCCGCAGTGCCCGATCACATCCGCCAGGTCTTGCTCTCCAGATACGAGTATGTCGTCACGGAGAAGGACGTCGTTCCAGACCTTACAGATACCCTTCGTCTATGCGCAACATGCAGCCAGTGGTGCGCAAAGTATGTGGACACCTTGCTTCCTCCCGCACGGATCATATTGACTCCGCGCATTAATAAAGTCCCGATACCGTGGGATGTGATAGATGCAAACACTTCTTTCACATGGGCTGCGTTCAGCCACCTCTGCTTGCTAAGCCGTCGCGTGGTTACGGCTGGACGTGCGCCCCTTGTTCAAAACGCCACGAAGAAGAGGTCGACAGTCACGAGGTTCGTCACCCGACCCCGGCTACCAAACCCAAGTCAAATGCCCCCGCACCTCGCGGGCGTGGAAGACCGCGAAAGGATCGAACTCTGGCAGAAAAGGAGGAAAGCATAGACATCAAGTACTTCAAGATGTGGCCTTTCCGGTATTTTGGGTGAGTGACCCTTTCGGGCTTTCATTCCCCCCTATGTGAATGCGTGACTAACAGCACTGCCGGCATCCACCCAAGTCAATACACCGTGGCGGAGGACACTCTGGGTGCGTGAGAAATTTCCTTTGATGGCCAAGGTTATATATGGTTCGTAGATCCCGACGACCTCATTTTCCCTCGTGCCGCAACCCGTGTCGGTCCCAAGTACCAGGCTGCGATCCCCCCTCTTAGCTCCCTGCCTTCATCGTCATCCGCTGACGATGTACCGTCACCCAAACACGCCTCGGAGGGAGACCAAAGAGGGGGCAACAATACCATAGAGGTGCTCAGCCTTATCAACAATCTATCAGATGAAGAGGGTGCGTATTTTTGGAACATGCCCATTAGATAATTCCGACTGACCGCCGTCCAGTTGCAGAACGTAAGCGACCTGGTACTTTGCTCGGTTCCTTCCGCTGATCGTTCTGTGCGTAAAGTGGAGGAATGGAAGTCTATACTGACCAGGAGGGCTGAGGATCTGCACAGCGTCGATTGGCTTACGGAAGCATTACGCCGTTTCTCCCATGCACACTTGATGGATAGGGGGTGGTCCACTGTGGATATGAGCGTCCCCACTCGTACCGAGAAGGTAACGGTCATACAGCCACTTGTGTTGGTTCACCCTGATCGATTCTCGCAGTGGAAGAAAGTGGAAACCAGATACACCGACAAAGAATGGTCGGCGGAAGAGGTCGCTGCCTTTGAGGACGGTATTCTTCTTCACGGTCCAGAACTCCGAGCGGTACGCGACGAAGTAGGTACGCGAACCGTACCAGAGGTCGTGCGATTCTACGGCCACTGGAAAAAGTATGTCTCCAAGTTTATGATACCATTCTACATCTTTATATTTGATGTCAGCTCCAGGCTGAAGGAGGAGAATATACACGCCCGCCAACGTGCCGCGATCGCCAAAGAAGACGAGGGAGAGGCACGGATCGTAGAGGTGCCCATATCCGACGACGAAGGATCCATCGTTCGCGGGTCAAGCAAAGCAAACGGTGGGTGCGGCGCCTGTCGATCGCGCGAATCCGACGTCTGGTGGCGAGCTCCCAAGGGTCTCGCTAGCGACATCCTTTGTGACAATTGCGGTACGAACTGGCGAAAGTATGCCGACTTGAACGTTCGACCCGTACGTGAGGAGATCTATCCTCAGGGGAGAAAGAGTGGAGAGAAACGCGAAGGCACGCCGTTGAGCGCACCAAGCGCCAAGCGACTGAGGGTATGGATTTACCCGTCGGCCGTCGCTTGTTGTGTTAGTTTACGAATTCCGACAGACTTCTATAATGACGAATGGCACTCCTCCGCCCCTCACGCCCTCTACACCTCAGTTGCGTTGTCTGGCGTGCCAAAAGAGTGGACCTATGGGTCGAATCCTCAAGTGCAGTCAATGTCATTTTCGAGTACATGCGGGTAAGCGGGTAAACTATCGCTGGTTTGGATGGATAGACATTGATACATCTATCAAGGAGCATGTGGCGTCTCTGTGGACGAGCACACTGTCGAACCATGGTTATGTGACCTATGCGACAACCAGAAGACAGAGGAAGCGTCCATGGTGAATAAACTCTCCTTGATTTTTCTTCTTCTAGTCGTTATCTTACCCTCGTCTGCAGAACACTGATTGCGTGCTCTGTCCACGCAAAAAGTCAAAGTCGTCGACAAAGGATGCAGACTCGTTTTTGCGTGCTGTGAAACCCACCGAAGGCCAAGCATGGGTCCACGTTCTGTGTGCCGTGTTCTCTCCAGAGGTCACGTTTTCCGATGTTGTGCATCTACGGTTGGTGGAAGGTATCAATACCATTCCTCGTGCCCGTTGGTCGGCAGTACGTACTTCGCCCTACCAGACGTACATACCAGTGATGTTCACATACTTGCAGCGATGCACCCTGTGTGGTGAGGCGGGCGGCGCTGTCATCCGATGCAGCGATTGCGTTCGAGAATACCACGTCTCTTGCGCTTGGCGAAACGGTCACCGTTTCGGTTTCGAGCTTCAACCTGTAAGCATTCCCTCGTTGTCTTCGCCCGCTCAAGTCCATAGCTCTTCCATCCAGGTCCGGAGTCACCGTCGCGACGCCATCACAACCACGTTCAAAGGCGATACGGGCAACATGGCACCTGTTATTTGTTGTCAAGAACGGGACGCCAGCAAGCGCGTGCTGTTTGACTTGTGTGAGACGGACGAGACTGGCGAGGTGATTGATGGGCTTATGGTTTTCTCATGCTTCGAGACATGCTGACTTTGTTCCTTTTTTACTCTCTTTTCTTTTGTCCGACCACAACCGCACTTGCCCCGTTCTCTCGCTGCAATTTTAATTTCATTGCTATTGCACCCAGACCGCGCTCCAAGCGTACTGTCGAACGTACAAACGCGCGCCCGTCACCCAAGCCCACGCGCTCCTCCGCAAAGCCCGGAGACTGGACAGCATCCTGTACCCGCACCGTGATCGTGATCGCGACCGTGACCGTGACCGTGAGCGCCTAGACGCGCTACTCGATGGCGTTAACGTTGGTGTTGGTGCCTCTGCCTCCCTATCTGCCTCTGCCTCCGCCCCGGCCGCTGCCACCCCCGCGTCCGCTTCCGAGCCAGACCACCAATGCGACAAGTGTGCGACACGGTACTCTCCCTGCTTTTATCGGCACGGGTACTTCACTGATCGGTGGCACTGTCACAAGTGTCACTGGGCGATGACAGTGAACGGCGGCAGCGGTGGTGGCGGTGGCGGGCAGCAGATGCAACAGAAGCAGGCCAACGGACATAACAAGCATGACGATCGTCATCGCGACGACGACGACGACGACGATGATGCAAGCAGCGTCGACGGCAATAGCGATGGTAGCAATCGCAGCAGGGTTAATGGGGTGATGGCGGGGACGACGAGCTCCGATGGGTCGGTGGAGTGGTCGGAGCGCATGTCGAGGGCGATGCAAGAGTGAGGTGAGGGAGGGGGATGTTTGTCTTGTTGTGGTATTGCTTGCCCCGGTCATGTCATAAGGGCAGTCGGGGTCTTTTTTTTTTTTTTTTTCTGTTCGCATCGACAGTGTCATTATGATCACAATTGTGGTTACGTTTGCTTGTAAGCTAGTTCGCTTGAAGAAAGAAAGGATAAAATGTCGAAAAAAATAAGCGTGAAAAAAAAAAAAGAAGCACGGAAAAATTGTAGCATGATACAGACGACACTGGGCCTGGGGGTAGTACCGTTATTGTGTTCGCGCGACGAGAATCATAAACATCCAGATAAGCAAAGAGGGTGCATAAATATCCGTTGAGCGGTTAATGGAAAGAATATAGAACGAGCAAGAGCGAAAGGAAAAAAAAAAGGGAATGTACATACAATGAGCAGGCATCGTTCGCTAGCGTCTAAGTTTTGATGCGTTTATAGTACAGTACATATGCGGGGCGTCCCTATCGAAAAAGGTGGATTGAGACACGTTGGAAACGGAGAGGGAAGCGCATTGCAAAAGGCCACGTACCACTACCTCCTTGGCATCCGTCGAACTGATCCGGCTGTCATCGCAATAAAGCCATCCGGGCCGCGACGCGACAAATGCTGTGTCTATACAACCCGCTTATGAGTCACGTGTACACGACCAGAGTATACAAAGATGACTCACAATGCCCGTTGCTCAGACTCCCAAAGTGGTTCGTGACGCCGTACAGATCGTATCTGTATGGCGGCACCTGTACGCGCGGGTCGTGGACTGCACTCGCTACCGTCGACGTCGGCTTCTCCGCGTCCTTGCGCATGTCTGGCGGGAGTGGAGGTGGCATGTAGTTGGTCAGATCGAGGCCATTCAAAGGGAAATCCACGATCGTCTCAATCTTATCCGTGAACGGACCCTTGACGGAGAAGCGCTTGAGGTGGATCAGTAGGACGGGGGGTAATCGTGAAAGCGAGAGTATCTTGGTGGCGCTGCGCAGTGCTTTGCACTTGGGACAATGCCTAGGGGTGATTCGAGGAGTGAGGTCGCAAAAGTAGGGAAGAAGGTACTTACCATGCTTCCGACTTCTCGAGAACCTCCTCCTTGACAAACGCGTCGAGACACGAGTACAATGAAACCCTGGTCGGGCCTTTGATGGAGGGTATCGGCAAGGACAGGTACATGAATGAATTATACGTCGTAGACGTCTAGACCGTATAACTCGTCAGCATCGCAACGCTCTAAAAGCAAAAGGCACCGACGTGGTGACAGGTCAGGCACTCCAATCTATTCCGAAATTGTCCTTGGAAGTAATCCACGATCAGGCTGTCGTTTCGCATCCGGTATATTTCCCACTCTTGCTCGCTCGCGACCTGCTGAGGCAGTTTTTCCAGTTCGGCTTCGCGCTCGGGTGAAGATTCGTTGTTAGGTTTCGTGAGTACACGATTGAGGTCTTCATGAAGACCATCGAGGAGGAACGTTAGAAATTCTTGTGAGTCATGCTGGTCTGATCCACCAAACTGAGAGGCGTGGCTACATATCGATCTCTGTTAGGATGAAGTAAACCTGGTGCCCAGTAGAGTCGGTAGAGGAATCCAACGTACTCTGAACCCAAATGGATTGATGTGGGGGAGCTCCGAATGCGACATATCGTAAAGGATCTGCGCAAATGCACCAGCCAAACTCCCTTTTGTTCCCAACGGATTCAGCATGTTCACTGCATTCTTCCACCGTCCATCTCGGATGCGGTCAGCGTTCTCGTCTGTATCAGACTAGCAAACTGTCCATACCTGTAAAGAATCCTGCAAAGGGGACCGTAGCGCTCAAACATTGAATGGTCGCATTCATGTAGCAAGTATTGCCCAGATTCTTCAAACCGCTCGTGTTGATTTTCCTATCAGACCAACAAGTAACTGGGTAGTCGGACTGAATGGTCGGAGGTTTCGGAAACGCTTTGTTATTAAACGGCGAAACCGAGTATGACGATGAATGAAGGAGACGAGGTCGAGAGTCTTGACGCTCAGATGTAGGAGTAGCTACGGGAGGGGGCGGCCGAATGACGGGGAGGTTGGGGTAGTCAATGGATGTGGGACGATGGGCAAAGCCGGAACCTGTGGGACCATTCATATACTCACTTCGCCGTCTTGCCAGCGGCGAAGGATTGATAGATGCTTGAGGAGGAAGGGATACAGGAGTGAATGATGAAGGGGTTGAAGAAAAGGACGAAACATTTGTTACAGGGGGTGATGCTGGAGTGACTGAGGGGTATGAGATGGACGTAGAGCTCGTTGCGGTGCTGCCAAATAAGGATGGCGTCGGTCTGGGTGACGATGATATCTGCGGCGGGGGCAGAGTGAAAGTAGTGCTACTGGAAGTAACAAAACATCTTACGCTTTCCGATTGGCTATGAGAATGTGATATGGGCGGAGATTTGGATATCGCTTGTCGGCGAAGAAGAGATGGAGGGCCATCAGGGACCACCTCGACTTCGGAAGTTTTTCCGGACAATCTTTGGTCATCACGAGCTGTAAATATCATTGGAGACATTGATATGGCAAGGACATACAAGGGGGACGGCTCCGGGTGCCGTTTTTCCGTCGACACGCCGTTAGTGTGTGAACCCGGTAGCGACCGATTTCGCGAGGCATCGGGGATCGACGCGGAAGATGATATCGCCCCCGAGGTACTACTTATCCCGTTCTCGAGGATGCTGTTTGGCAACGCACGCGCTCCACCGGGAACTCCGCGGATGACCTCATCAGAGAACATATGCTTCCATGCCTGTAATCCGCCAACCAGTAATACAGGCGCATGGCGCAGAAACTTCCTGAACGGATTTCTGAACACGGCATTGGCGAATGCTGACAGAGGACCAGTAACATCATACGCCTCCGAAGATGCATCGTAAAGAACCACAAGATCGAATTTGTCACGGTTCTGAAAGAGGACCCATTCTTCGCGCGGTGCGACAACCAGCGAGTCTTCGAGGTTAGCGGCCGTCACGCTATGCCTAGCGTTAGCAGGCAATAAGTCAGTGGGTGTGGATCCTTCGTTACCTTGTACGTGCAAGGACGGATGGCTCGAGGCACACTATTGCATCTGCTCTGATACGTTCATTGTCAAATTGATCTCGGGTCCGTATATCAACCACGAGGGTTTTGATAACGGGTGAGACCAAGTATTCACGCAAAAGTTCGGGAAGGATGGTATTTGATGCGGGAACCACGGGTTTTTCGGGTACTGATGACGGCTTAGAAGAGAGCGGGGAAGATGGGAGACCGTTGATTGACCGTTTTGAAGTGATTGCCGGAGAAGCTGGACGACTGACAAAGGCGTTCACCGTGGGCGTTATGGGTGTGCTCGCAGGTCGCGGTCCAGGGTCAATAGATAGGGATGGGAACAGTTTGAATTGAGGCGATGTTGGCATTTCAACTCCGTTAACCCCGTTGGAATTGGAGACGGACGAGCTGTGGGGGATGTTGGTGGTCTCCGTGGGATCTGAAACGGGTACGGGAGGGAATCTGGACTCGAATTCGTCGAGTTCGTCTATGGGTGGGAATGCCTGTGAGAATTCAGCGATGGTAGTATGAACAAGAGGAGGAGAGGCTGATTCTGAGGAAGTCGGCGAAGGAGGGCCAAGGCTGGAGGGCGGAACAATGGCGTGCGGCGATGAAGCTGTAGAGCTGTTGTTTGAGGACGTGAAGACGGGTGGATGTGACGGGGCCGGTACAAGCGTTGGCGGTAGTTTATGGGTGGGTATGGGCTGAGGAGATTTGAGAGGGATGTTCAGAGGGGATGAGGGAGGATGAGGGAAATCACGGGAAGTACGCTTTGAAGTATCGACGGCCAGCCCAGCGTCATTGAGCTGCTTTACACGGTCTGCTATGGATGAACCGAGTCGCCTGCTAGAACCTGCATCGGCTGCAGCGTCACTGATGTGCTGCGTGAGTAGGGTTGCGAGATATGAGTTGATAGTGCTCACGCTGAGGCTGATTTTTCCAGATCGGTAAGTTTTGCTTCGATGGTCTGGACTCGTTGCGTAAGGTTATTGCCCTCGGTCTGATGATGTCAGGGTAAGCTGCGGAGGGTATGGGAGACGAAGATGGACCTTCTGAAAGTCGATGAACTCCTTGAACAGGACGCCATGACGGCCTGGCTTGTTCTCTGCAATGAACTCTGCGCTGGTCATGAACATATGTGCCAGGCTGCCTGCCCTGAGAAGAGCGCCGAGCGCAGCCTTGAGGTCGCCGTTGTTCTCGAAGACCTGGGCCTGTTGTGACTGTGTGCGGGCGGTCTTGATGAGGCTGATCGGTGTGACTCCTTTCGCAGCTTTTCTTACGTCCTCCTTTGCCTTTTCCTTTACTTCTGCGACGGTGAGATCGTCGGGGTAAACGATGGGGCCATTGTGCATCGCTGGGGGTGTTAGAATGTGGAATTGATGGTGGGAGGAAGGAAAGGGAGAGACGGGGTGGAGGAGGGCCACTGGAGGCATCAACGCCGCAGTCCGGACCAACACGCGAGCAAAGTGAAGGGGGAGGAGGAAGACAAGTCACCATTACGTAACGTGAATTGGCACGTGACATATCTCGATCACGTGAGACAACGCGTTCGTTCAAACCAACAAATTTATTTATTTATTAAATTTATATGATGGACGACACCGACAGCTCAAGCTCCTTTCAGTACATCAACGCGCAGCTAATCGCACATGGATTCACTCAAAACCATGGAATTTCTCTTGATGGCCTCTCCAGTGACAACATGGACTCCATCGCAAAGTGTTTCATCGCGATGCTCGGCGAACGTGTGGTATGTCACCCGTCAGACTCATCGTGCGTGTCGTCTTTGAACATGTGGAAGAACGACATGGCTCGGACAGAGGAACTGTCAACCAAATTTCGAACGCTATCGTATGACCATGAGCGACTCATGGGTATGCACCGTTCGTCTACCGAAAAGGTACTCAGCGCAGAGCGTGAGGTAAATATGTACAAGTCGCGTTTGGCGTGAGTCGCAGCAAGGCCGGCCCGAGATCCACCACTCACTACTCCGTGTGCCAGCGCCGCCGCTCGTTCGCTGCAATCATCAGAATCCAGTCACAAGCAAACCACTACAGAACTCCAACGTTCCAGAACATCCCTTCAAGCCCTCCGTGCGACCTACACAACCGAAATTAAGAAGAAGGAAAAAGAAGTCGAACGAGTGGTCGAAAAGTGGACCAAGCTGGTGGACTCACAAGCCAAGTCATCCACATCCTCACCCGGCATCGTTTTCCGAGGTGCCAACGCCAATGTCGTATCAGGCATGGAGCTCCTTGGAAAGGGCAAAGGATACCTCGAAGTCGCTCTTGAGCACGCCGAAACCTCTAGAACAGAACTTCTTGACGAGACCACCCGGCTCAGACGACTCATACTCGTGTCCGCGAATCGTCTGCAGTCAATGTTGCATGAAATACGTGTTTTGGCTTCCATCAAATCAGAAGAGGTAAGCTTCTTTCACCGCTCCTCGACTGAGATAGTCTAATATACATTAGCCTACTCCATTTGATCATGATGCGTTGTTCCCGCTCACTCCAATTAATGCGGCGGACGACAAAATTATTTCCCTGTTTGCATTTGCAAAAGATGCCGTTTCCATACTATCCAAACACCTCGCTGACAACCCGAACGCCACCCACCCAGCTTCTCCACAACCCGCGGAAGCAGGGTCCGAGGAATCAACACGTCTTCAGGTCGTCATTGACAAACTACAGTCCGAACTCGGTGTGTTGGTTGCTATTGTCATGTTCTCGGCTGATGGCGTTCCCGTGCAGACCAAGCCAAGAAATTGCACCAGGCGCACGAGTCCGAATCGCGCGAGCTTCTGAATCAACTCGCAGCCCAAGGGACTCAGAGAGCCGCGCTCGATGATTTGGTCATCGCTTCCGAGCGCGATGCTGAACGTGACCGGCTTACTCGGATCAAAAAAGAGCTCGAAGATGAACGGCAAAAGTTCACCCAGGCAGCCGTAAAGCTAGGAAAAGACAGGTCTGCATTCGAGGTAATGCTCGTCCATTTCTTTTCAGCCTGATTCCTTGTCTCATTTCCATGTTCAGAGCGAACGAATCAAGTTCCTGGAAGAGAGACGCTCATGGCAGGTCCAACAAATGCTTTCCGAACAACCGACCACCCTCACTCCGGAAGCACCACCCCCCGGTGTGCCCCCTTCCCCCACTTTGGCCGCTTACCTTCCCGATGTAAAGAAATCTCCCCGCAAGTCTCCTCGCAAGCAAAAGGTCGTTGGCAAATCTGGCAACACTCGTAAGACGCGCATCTCCCGACGTTCCTCCGTCTTCTCCATTCCACCCCCCAACAATGTTGAACCTGCGTACGAGACGGAGGTGATCCCCATCGTCGTTGTTGCTTCGAAACAGCAGACGAATGATAAATCCTCCGCTCTGACGAAATCGATCCTTCCAACCTCTTTTGTTCTCCCTCCCCCCTCACCTCGGACGTCGTTGCCCCCACCCGACTCGTTGCTCGGACCGTTGGACAATCACCTCCCCGAGGACGACCCAGATCCCTCTTCCCCCTCTCCCGAACCCACTCCTCTATACCCAATACCAACAATCGTCGAGCCTGCTGCTCCCACTGACACGGAGAAACCCATACCAGCCACCCCACCACCCCCGATGCGACGTCCTCCGTTTCCCATGGCGAAACCCCTGGCGTCACACATGACGCACGCCTATTCGCCCATCAAGCCCAGTCCGCTCAGCCGGATCCTCATGCTCGCCGACTCGCCCGAGAGCCCAGAAGCGAAACCCGAGTCGGTGCCAGAACCCAAAATGGTGGCCAGATCACGGTCCACGAGGTCGCCGCCGCGGAGCCCGCCGGGACTCGGTGCGCCTGCTGTGGGTCCGAGCGACGACGACAGCGATGACAGTCCACTCAGGGAGAAGAAGACGCAACGCAATGCCGTCGTAGTCGTACCGGCGAGAAAGATCAAGACTGACAAGGCGGATGGCAAGAAGCGGGTTTCGGCGAGGGAGCGGAGCACGGGCGCCGGCGGTGGTGGTGGTGGAGGCGCCAACGGTAGTGGCAAGGGATCGAGGGAGACGGAGGCTCTGGTCGCAACAGCGACGACGACAGGAAAACCCAAGGCGACTGGCGCAGGGGAGAAGGAGAACCGGGAAAAACCGTCTAGAAGGGGATCGCCGCCTGGCTTGGTGGTCATGACGGTGGGCGCCGCGGCCCCGAGCAAACCGGCGCGCGGTGATCATCATCATCGGGCCTCCTCTCCTTCTGGGAGCAGACCGACAACCGTTCTCGCCAAACCCACGAACAGGGCTCCAGCCAAATTGCCAGTTACCGGGAAAGGTGGTGCAAGGAGGGTGCCCATTGGGAGTGCGGAGGCAGCACCCGTCGGACGGCGAGGTTGACCCTCGAACGTGTGACTGGCGTTCCACATTGATCGACGCGGATGTTTATTGTATGCTTTACGCCTTTTTTCTATATAATTGCACACGATACACCGGGATATACATGTAAATGCTTCGTAAGTCAATTGCGGTGACCCCCGCTCTTAGCGGCACCTCTAGGACCCGCCATTGACCCTATCGTGAGAGACCAAAAATGATTTGAGATAATCGTCGAGATCCGAGATAGCGGTCGAGGGAACGACCATCCCCACGTATCCGTCCGGCCGAACGACCACAAGCGTTATCTTCTCCAGATCTATACCGTACCTCTCATACCCACGTCCACCCTGAGCACCCGTCACATCCGTATCGTCAAGAAGAACCCTGCAGCCCGAAACGAGCGTCATGTCGCACGGATCAATCAACCGTCGACATGAGAGACGACAGCTCACCTAGACCAATGTGGACGGAAGAACGGAGGAACAGCCACATATTCCACCGTCTCCTTTTGTCCCGCGGCGATCGTGACCACGTCAAACACGGTCGAAGACTTCCCATCAGGGCTATACTTGCGAAACACGCTCGATGGTGCGCTCCATTCCTCCCCGAGATCGCGGAGCTTGGCGATTCTTGCATCAGTCAAGTGCCCCACGAAGAAAAGCATCTTGAACCGGGCGTTCGCAGGGAGCAGGTCCTGTATCTCTATCGGACGCGCGTCCGCGGCGCGAACAAAGATATGCGGAATCATTCGTTCGCCGACGACGAGCTTACTCGCGCACGTCTGGTATCTGGGATCCACGATTGCAGAGGGAGCGTAATGTACGCCAATGCCGCTCGTGAACCCTCCAAACGTTTGGAACGCACTGATAGACGAGTCGACGAGAGGAAGGGATTCACAAATGATCTTGATCACCAT
This sequence comes from Leccinum uliginosum, assembly GCA_038091455.1. NCBI lineage: Eukaryota > Fungi > Basidiomycota > Agaricomycetes > Boletales > Boletaceae > Leccinum > Leccinum uliginosum. Next base: position 22,488 of record JBBPOM010000161.1, read on the forward strand.
GTACAAGGTGCGCACCTAAGGAATTGAGCGTGGGATACCCCATCTTGGTTCTCCCCTGTCCTCGGCTTGTCGGAGAACATGGCTGAAAATTTCTTATCAAAGTTTATCAGGTCCTGCGCGTACTTTCTGCGCTCGTATTCATACTGGGAAGAGACGATATGATTAGAACAAAAGGTAAAGTTTTATCGACACCTACGGTCTTCAGGAGTGACGGCGTGGCCCATCCTCGGAGCACCTGTGCGAGCTTCCACGCTACACAATTATCAGTTTTCGCCCGAAGTCATGGTGAGACGCATACCGAGGTTATGGGTATCATTCATACTCGCATTCATCCCCTGACCTGGATTATGGGTAAACGACTGCAGAATTCTAGGTGTAAGATAGGATCTTCTCACCGGCTTTTGGTGAATGTGTGTGGCATGCATCGCCAGCAATGAAAACGCGGTCCTTGACCGAGTAGCTAGAAGCCACACGTTGCCCAACTAGCAAGTAGCTCACACGTTGTCGGGAGTGTAAAATAAGGACGTAAGAAAGGACGTACTGATATATATTGTCCACCATCCAAAGTCTTTTGTATCGACGAATTCATATGGTTGGAACATCTTCCTGCAGGCCTATCGCCATGTATCAATCACTTCATGTCTCGCCATGTCACTGAAATACTCACAGAAAAGAGCTTCTGTGGACTCATCCTACTCTTGTCAACTCTTCCGGTCGACGGATCCACGACATCCGCATCCGATAGCTGGATATACAAACGGACTGTGTCATCTTCACGGGGGATGACCATGCAAGTGCCGTTTGTTGAATGGATAACGCTGCGGTTACGGATATCTGGAAAGTTTGTGTCTGGTATCAAGTCGACGACACCCCAGATGGAGTCTGTTCGGTTTGACTATGATTAGGCATACAGCGCGTGCACAGAATTTGAATCCGTTACTAGTCTGTTCTCCTTCCATTTGAATTCCCAAAGCCTTTCGGACCCATGAATGTGCACCTATCGATCGAAAGTCGGTGCCTTCCCCCCACAAACGAGCGACACAAGACACACCATCTGCACCGACAACGTACTTGGCATGCACGATCTCGGTCCTGTTCTCGTCGTCAACGGCATCCAAATGCTCTACCGTAACCTATTTGTAATCATATCACTCAGACTCCATGTTAGGCAGTGTGGTTAGCGCCGCTCACCTTTACTGGATACGACGAAGGGCTCAATAGCTCATCGGCATCTTCCGAGATTTCGATCGCTGAGGGTCGCCGAGGGCGTTCGATCTTCACCCCACGGTTGTTCATAGAATCGAGGAAGATAGATTCTATTGCTCCCTGGTGTAGGGTAACCTGCGCGCCCGCCCATGCATCAAAACGAAATATACATGTTCGATGACGGGGGTCGCACCTCGAACGGGAAACGTGCGCTCGGGGCAGTGACATTAGGGGCACGTTCTGTGCGCTGAAGGAAGCATCGATCAGATGCTCGAGAGACACGCTACGGCTATTGAAGGACGACCCGTACCTCGATTACCCCATCGCTCTTAGGGTTATAGAAAGCCTTTGTGACAGATCCGTCAAACATGCACCGTACAATGAAGCAAACGTCGACGTACACACATGTGCATCTGGTTTCCCTCCCGGATCAAGCGTTCGGCGAGCCCGTAACTCTATCACCAAGTCAACTACAGGGACAGAGCGACGGGGAGCTGGGACACACCTGTAACACTTCAATGGTTCTCGGTTGAATGCCATCCGCTTGACCAGCGGGGACTTTGATGGGGCTGCATGGTGGGCCCATCAACATGCATCATCGGGCTGCGGGGAGATACATACCGTATGTCGATGACTCTTACGTTAGTGCCTACCTGTGCAAGAGCGTTCGCACACATCAAGCCGGCGGGGCCAGCTCCGATGATCAAGACGTCAACGTGACTTTCTGGGAGAGACATGGTGGTTGCGATCTGGGTGAAAGAGAGGCGCTCAGCTAGTGCAAATAAGGGACATTGCAGGAAGCGGTGCTAGTAATTGCTGTCATCATTGTAACCTTGGTCCGTGTTACGTCATCCATATCTCGACGGACCCGCGGCGCTTGCCGAACAGGAGCATGCGTATTACCACAATAGCAGCCTGGCCTCGCACACGAAGGCAATAGTAACACCGGACTCGACACAGTCTAGACTTGCATCTGTCCACGCTCCTACGCTTTTAATCTACTCCCGACTCATTCTCGGAAAGATCCAAGGGCAATGCCGCAAGATTCACGGCAGCTTTCGCTGAATTCTAGTTGCCTTGCTTACGAGGGTGTGCCAATGTCAACATTCAAGACACGAGCAGACATGTATGCCAAGTAGCGGGTCGCTGTCAGCTAGATGTTTGAAGCTGGAGGCCGTCTACTCGCGATCTCCGCCGCTACTATCAAGCTCACCACCTGCCAGGTACCAACTAGTAAGCCCGATACTCAATAAGTACTCTCTCGATCGGGCAATGTGACACCATTTTTGTCCCTCTCACACGGAGAGCTTGATAGAAGAATTAGATGGCACAGCCAGATCCATGAAGCAACAAGCGACGCAGTAACTCCTTGGGCTATGCAGACTCACTGGCACATGTTACAGAATCTCATGGTAAAGAGACTCATCTGATTCAAGAATGTGTCGAGCACCCTAATATTATTCCGCGATAACTACCAATAAGAAAAACCCAGGGAAGAGCTCTACGGATTATACGGATAAATAGTACAACCACATAAAACTGGTGGAGAATATCAACATCAATATGGGTCACCAGCGGCCGACACTACGGTAAGAGGGGAGCGGTGTGTCACAGCTGAAATTCTGACTCGTACCATAATGTTATGGGTTTCATGTCATATAGGTGGTCATTAGCACCCGAAAACGCGATATGTTCAAGTTACAAATATTCTATTCCAAGTTAGTTTTCTGCACATGTTTCTCGTCCGAACATTCGCGTTGAACAACACGGTGAGGTTTCTAGTGAAATCCGTGTCAACTCCATCGACGTAATTCTGTAACCCGCAAGCTGCCTGCAGTGTCTGACTGCACGCCAGAATGATGATGCGCAGGTGATCACTACACTACTTTTTTGCAGCTGAATCCTCGGTCACATCCTGCAACTTCTTTGTCTCCATCACTGGCACGTATTAGGCAGTGACACGGGTACAGATATGGGCCGGCTACGGCATGCGCTCTACAGCAGTCACCCCACGCGGTCCTCGATGCGCCAAGCACGGCGACTGCCAGTGTCGTGCGCTCATCATGGAGGTGCGTCACGGTGACAGTTGGCCCGGGTCCGAATCTGAAAACCAGTTTTGTGACGTAATGAGAGATGTTGTTCCTTTCTTGAGCTCGGATTGGCTCGGATAATATTGTCCAAAACAGAGTTGAAACCCGAGGCCTTGAGGCCTGGCCAGTCGGTCGACTCGGAGATGGCCGAATTGGGAGTGTATATTGTACTGATCATATAGCATCTATTCCTAATCTAGAGATATACCGGCGATATCCTGCTGTACATGTTATGGGTTTCAATCGTCCAATGGCCATGGTGTATCGGGTGCAGTATGAGTATGGTTTAGAATTTCCTACATACCAACTCGGTAACTCCAAAGATGTACGGGCAATCATTGAGAGGTTATGGATTAAATAGGGTATGGGTTACAAGGGGTTCTACTGTATCTGGTTGCCACGCCCAGGCAATGACGCCTTACCGCAAAGGAACAACACATATGGCACGTAGTTCTCATCATACCTTCATGAATTGCCCGAAATACGCATCCAGTTCCGCGGCGCCATCCAAAGGTGCGATTGTGCCAACGTATCCATCCGGCCGAACAACCACCATCACCCCTTTATCCGACACTCCATAGTACGAGTACCCTCGTCCGTCCACGGTGCCTTTGTAATCCACATCGTCGATTAGGACCCTGCACGGCACATCAATATAAGCAACCTTCAGATTGGTGCATGCACTCACTTGGACCAATGCTGTCTCAGCAACGATGGAATCTTGTTGTACTCGAACTCCTCCTTCTTGCCTTTGCAGATCGTGATGATGTCGAACCTCGAGCCCGATGTCTCATTCGAGGCGTATGTAGTCAAGAAGGTTCCTGGTTGTTGCAAGTTATTTACCAAAGTTTCGACCCTTTCCATCTGCGAAGCATCGTCGAGGTCGCCAACGAACACAACGATTTTGTAGCGGAAATTAGATGGAAGGAGGTCCTGGAGCTCGCACGGCGCTGCACTGGCTCCTCCGAGGAACATTTGCGGGGGCATACGTTCACCGATGATGATGTTGGTGGCCAAAGATTGGTTCGCTTCAGCAACGATGCTGGATGGACTGTAGTGCACACCAACGCCACTCGTGAATGCTCCAAAGGTTTTGAACGTCCTATCGGCTAGTTTTAGGCGTAGTTTGGGCAATTCCTGCATTCTACTCACTTCAAGAACTGTTCATAAGAAACACCATCAAGGTTGTCGGAAGTCAGAGGCTTTCCGGAGAACTGAGAGGCGAATGTCTTGTCGAACGCAATGAGTTCTTGTGCGTACTTGCGACGCTCGAACTCATACTGAGCGGAAGGCACTTTAGGCGTCTATCAGGCACACCCACAGAGCAACTTACGGTCGATAACAGCGACATGTCTGCCCAACCGCGAATAACGAACGCGAGCTTCCAGGCTGCCCATCTGTGGTGAGATTGTGCGCGCGGAAAAATATAACATTGTGGGACTCACCAAGATTGTGTACGTCATTAATACTGGCATTCATACCTTGACCTGGACAACGATTAGCCTGTCTGTGTAGCAATAAATAGCACGAGACAAGTGACCTGCTTTGGGCGAGTGCGTGTGGCACGCATCTCCTGCGATAAACACGCGGTTGTTAGCAGAGAACTTGGATGCCACGCGTTGGCCAACTGTGAATGAAAAGTCAAGATCAACAAGAAAAACTTGTGCTGGATAATCGCTCACTGATGTATAGCGTCCACCAGCTGATACCTCTTGTGGGGGCCAATTTGAACGGTTTGATGGAGGCTTGCGCAACCTGTGCCACGAGGTTGAGCCAATGACACATCCGCACGGGAAAGGAAAAATCTGACCTCTAGCAATTGTTCGGGTCCTATCCTACTCTTATCCACCCTTCCTGTCTTCGGGTCCGTTATATCCTGAGCAGTGAGTTGCACATAGAATCGGACTTCGTCGCCTTCACGAGGGATGACTAAACAGGAACCGTTGCTCGAATGGACAAGACTCTTCTTCCGGATATCAGGGAAGTCTGTATCAGGAGCTAGGTCCATAACACCCCAGATATAGTCTGACGGAGATGATGAAGCAATGCAATTGTCGACTAATCAGAAACATCTCACCGGTCTGTTCGCCATCCATAGATATCCCGAGAGATTTCCTGACCCACGAATGGGCCCCTGTGGGAAACGCGTCAATTTTGGTGTGGGCATGGCAAAACTGAAAGTGTGCACCATCTGCACCGAGCACATATTTCGCACGAACGACTTCCTCGCGTGGCTCTCCTTCGGGCACATCTTGGCGCTCCAGGGTCACCTGGAATTTCCTGCGTGAACGCTTGAATGAGGATGGATGGGGATGGATTTACCCTGACTGGATACGACGAAGGGTCAGCGAGTTCTGCTTCATCGGCCGATATTTCTATTTTGATAGGGATGGTCGAACGTTGGACTTCAATACCCATGGATCTCATGGAGTCTAAAAAGATGGACTCAATCGCTCCTTGGTGGAGTCCAAGCTATGTATAAACTCGTCTCGAGAACGCGCGGATCGCAGGACATAGAGAACGCACTTCAAATTGATAGCGAGCAGAAGGTGCTGAAACATCCTGGGTACGACCTGACAGCTGAGGGAGAGGGATTAGCCTTTATCAAGTCTAGGAGTATTATTATGCTTACCCGAATGCCACCATCAGGACCTGGATCATAAAATGACTACACGGTAGGAACAGTAAGGGAGACCGAACGCTCGCATTCCAATTCACTTACAGCGATATGTACTTGAGCCCCTTCTTGCAGGAAACGATCTACAAGTCCATAGCTCTGAACAGTGATCATGAGTGCGAGGAGGTAAAGTAGCAAGAAATGATGCTCGCCTTCAAGACCTCCAAAGTCCGAGGTGAAATGCCGTCAGCATGGCCAGCCGGTACTTTGATAGGGCTAAATGGCACGTTAGTGAATGCGCTCTTTGATTATGACGGTGGGTGCAAACCGTTTGTCGATTATCTTGAAATTTACCCCTGCCTTGCCAAGAGCGTTGGCGCACATGACCCCGGCGGGACCGGCACCAATAATGAGAACATCCACTTCGGAAAGACGGGTTGAGGACATGATAATATGAAATGACGGAATCGAGTGATGCAAGGATTGGATCGTTCTCTGCAGGCAATGAAACCAGGAGTGACCCTTTAAATACTGTCGAGCGGAAACTGAAATCCCGTTTTGAGTAGATGGGCTCACGAATAATTGGAGCGTGGAGTAATCCCGTATGTCGATAAGTGCTCAAGATCTCAGAGAAGAATGACCCAATAAGCATAGGATCTCGCACAGGAAGCTTTGAAGCACGTACAAATACCGCGTCCAACACAACATCGGTTCGAAACTTGCGTGTGGTAAGGACAGACTCTGACTCCCCGAAGAGATTATCTCCGTGGCGAGCCGCCACAGCAGAATAGCTTTTCGAGGTATGCGAGATAGACAATCAAGATCAGGATGGAGATTGGGATCAACCTGTGTAGTTCTCTTGTGGTTCCATGCTGCGTTACTGTATCCAGGTAGCAGTCTCAAGGTGTCTGGGATCAAAGAAAAGATACACGAGGGGATCAATGCAATGCTGATACTACTTTCGTCTTTTTCTTTCCACGATGACTAAGGCAGGGCGTCATGAAAAACTGACGAGCAATGCGTGGAGTGACACAATATTGATGTGACGCCACATGAGTGAGTCGGATATATTATAAAGGTGGTCATTCAAGTTAGTGCTTCAGAGATGACTCTAATCATGACTAGTACTGGCTTGATCAGCGGAGATAAACCGGCGAGAGCGCACGGCAAATCTATTCAAGCAAACAGAGAACTGAAGCGAGTGTGTGAAAGTGATCGTTGAGCTTACCGTCGCATAGAGAACAGTAGGATTTCTTCGAGCGCTCGAGATCGGATGTACATCAATTGAAACCGAACACGCACCTGGAGGCTCAACTCGTGAGGCCGACGGTTGTCAGCCTGCTATGCCTGTCATGGTGGCTCTGGACTTGAATGTGCAAGACTCAATGGCAATTTTTCCCGTGTTGACTGCCGAGCCAGTGCTGCGTTGTTGAACGTTGATCAGCAGTGCGATTCCGGAACAAGATCTAAAGAATCCTTCAAGTTGATGGCAGGGTAAACTGATAACTAACGAGCATTGACATGGGGAACGGCATTCACGAACAAGATGTTTTTTCTGAAACATAGAAATATGGGAATGTCGTGGTTGAGATCTAGAGGTTCAGATGAACGAACGAAGCTGAAGTGTGATTGGCTGTAAAGGAAGAAACGAGAGGAACCAACAAATATTAGCAAACATATCCAAACATATGTACAAGTGAGATCTGGTGGCGGTGTAAGCACCCCTGTCCTTATTCAGCGCTCAGCTGATTTGGTGCCTTCCTTCACATACATCCAACCACAGCGCTTGCTGAATTCTTGATCCTGCTCTAGCATCAGTTTACATTTCTAGAATCTCCAATATGCCAAACTTGAAGCAGGGTACCCTTTTGTTCGCAAGTGCCAAGCGAACGAACTCGGCTCTCAATGGAAAATCACAAAAGACAGCCTCGGTCGCAGACAAAGATATACATAGGCGAGTTGCGGTACAGGAAGAGACTCCATATGATGCGGAGCCCAGTGACGTTCTTGAGATATCTTCTGACGAAGATAGCGCCGCCTCCGAGGAAATTATCATTCCAGCCAAACGAACTCGTGCGAGTAGAAAGGCCCATACATCCCCTGGGACGGTGAAGAAAGTGTCACGCTTTGAGAAACAAAAATCCTCTCCAATGGTGGTAGAAAGAGAGCAACTGGACGTCAACAACAGGACCGGTCGATACCGCAAATACTACAGTGAAGTTAGATCAAAAATGGGTTATATGGATCCTAGTAAGTCATGGAAATTGGTGGGGGAAATCAGAGCTTATTCGGTCTCCGCCGATAGTCCATTCGGAAGGGCAGAACAAGATACACCAAATGCTTCGTTTCTTCGATATGTAAGATCATCCGGCGGGTTGATCTGTCTGTGCTCACAGAGTTGTCAGGTCGTACGAGTTTGGCCCATGTATCGGAATGACAAGGCTGGAGCGATGGGAGAGGGCGGAGGCGTTCGGCCTCAATCCACCTGTGGAAGTATGTCCGATCCATCCTTTACCTACTCAAATATAAATACAATAACAGGTTCGAGACATCTTGCTCACCAAGGAAGGCACAGAGAGGGCTGAGTATGCCCATTGTGTATTGCAAGGCGAGGTTTGAAGAACTATGTCCAGCTTCGACTAAGTGAGGCTCTCAGATTCGAAGATGTTCTGACATTCATGCAGGTGTCGTTCAGGCTCCAGTTGTGAAATGTGTTTTTGCTGATTCGTTTTCTTCGCAGCCAATTTTTCAATGTAACAATGGGAAGGGAAACCCCTGCTGTACTGACTACACTGCTTTCATCGTGCCTGCGAGATTGGTCTGCTTATATCCGAAATGTATCTTCCAGATGGCTTTTCTTTTTATTGGTCGGTCATCACACTGCCGGCGTGAGCTTCTGTGAACTTATCCACAGACTTGTCGGTATGTTTGTCTGGCACAAGTTAACCTGGTCTAGACTTTGGCGCGGCTGCGGGGCCAGATTAATGGTTAAATTGTGGAGAATCCCGCCACCCTCGGACGCCGAGTGTGACCCGTTCCTCGGTGCTGTTCTACACCATGCACGCTGCAAGCAGGCCTTGGAGTCCATCAGTCCATATCCACACGGCACCGAAAGTGACATCATCCCTTCCCCCAAGTGGTGCGCACGGTTTAAGCGCCGTGACAATTAATCGTCGCCGCAGAGATATGATATGAGTGCATGCAATCTGTAGTATATCATCTGATCAGAATTTCCGGTCGCAACGGATGCATAACGACTGGCTCGTTGGGAAAACGTGAACGCGCTGTTCCGACTTTCCGAGATTATCGCTCGTTGAACTTGTAACCCAAACTGGCACGGGTCACCGATCACGAAACTTAAGTTGGTGGCAGCAGTTTGGCCCACCGTGTCTCCTGCCGTCCTTTGTAGCAATTAGCCGCAGCGTTTGAAGTTCACGCCCGCTTATCCGGACCGTCCGATGTTGACCCTCCGCCCAATTTCTAGTCGACGAGTCCTACTTATGAGTCTGGTTCCACTCGACGGGGCGCCAAAAACATGGTTTTGACTGCGATGCAGCTTCCCTCAAGAGGTCAAGTACGGACAACCTATCCGTGTTACCTCCACTGCCTGCTGCAGAGATCCAGAACCTGTAAGGGATTCTCCGATTTGAGTGTAATATCGATATCGAAGACGCTCCTACAAGTTCCAATGTGAAACAACATGTCTTAGACACGACATCAGCCTCGACAGATGTACCTGCCATCGTCGACACTTGTGCAAGCTAAATTGTTGGTGATCAATCGGGGGTTCACGATTTACACACAAAACTTGGCAGTAAGCGCGTCGGGCGTGAATTCTACAGTTGTGAGTACCAGCCCAGTTCCAATTTGATGTTTCGTTTCCGTCGACCTCCTGCATTTCCATGCAACAAGTTCCCGAAGACAAGCTTCACGTTTGGCGGTACTAGCAGTAGGATGTTCCAGATCCCTCACCTCAATAAGATGCTGTTTCGCATGGTTCGCCCGACTGCTTGAGCAACATTGTCAGCGATAAACAGGGTAAGCTTCGCCATCCATATTCCAGAGTAGTTTTACAGCACTCCATGTTACTGACCTGTCCCAATCCCTAGCACATTGGAGTATCAGGGGCGACTTCCTATCGAGTGTCTATACGGTATTCGAGTCAGATTTACGAACCTTGCCACCTGATCGTCGTGAGCGTAGCATGCCAGATATGTTTTTTATTTCGAAGAATATTATGGGACCCAGATAATGACAGTGGGTGAATCGCGCAACATCACGCGGTGGCTTGAGGTGTGAGCACGTCGCAACGTTGCTCGAACTTGATGGGATGAGCTCGTCTGAACTTTGGTGTGCCAGGCTCTTTTGGGGAGGTGGCAGGAAGAAAGAAACGTGAAAAGCGACATGCAGTCATTGCTTAAAGACATCCAGGAAAGGAAATTGTTTCCCATCTTGCATTGCTGAATTCCCTACGTCGACGACCCGCACTGACGATTGACTATACCCAAGTAGAGCAACTGGATGGCTTCTACGAGCTCGCCATACTCGCAAGACACGAGCGACGATATCGCTGCGAGGACGATCCCCAGAGGGTTGCAGTCACGTACAAACGATCACCGTCGCCACGTGAGCGCAGGCAAGTCGCCAGGCTCTACCGTGTACATGCCTGCTGCCTCCCCTCCCACCCCTGCACCATCGCCTGGCCCGACCAGCTCCCTCTTCGCGGATGCGTTCCTCCTCGCCAGGGCCCACTCAGCGTACTGCGATCCCGCAAATCTGTCCCGCATCGAGTTTGCAAACCTCATTGCCTTGGGCCCTGCTTCTCGTAAACGGTATCTTATGGCTATAATGAATGACTGCACCCCTTCTGAGCTTCTATTTATTTCACAATCCATCGGCCCCTTGCTCAGACGCGACTTCCTCACGGAACTCCCACCAGAGATAGCATTACACATCCTTAGCTTCATAAACGACCCGAAAACTCTTTCCAGAGCCGGGCAAGTTTCCAAACGATGGAATGACCTCGTTCAAGATGAATGGCTTTGGAAATCGATGTGCGGGACTTATCGTTTCAACGTGGACATGGTCAACGCCGAAGACATTGAGGGTGGAGAGGAAATTGTCGAAGAATGCTCCAGAGAGACAGACCAGTTCCCGCCTCATCCGATGGATCCAGCACTTCAAGCCCTCACTGCGGAAGAAAGTCTGAAACGACAAGAACAATCCCCTCTATCATCATGGACACGGTCATTCAGTTACAAGGCGGTCGACGACCCTTCGCCATCGTACCGGAAACATTTCAAACACTCCTACGTCATAAGTAAGCCGCAACCATCTTTGCTAAACTAACTACACATTAACATTGTATCGAGTGTCCAACATGCGAAGAGGAGGATATCTCCTTCGTTCGCACCGCATGCCCATCGCGACGCCTGATGGTGGTGTTGTTACATCCGTGGCGTTGGACTCTGATCGCGTCGTTGTTGGTTGTGCCAATTCAAAGGTCCACATCTACAGCGCCAACACCGGTGTTCTATGTCGCACACTCTTGGGTCATGACCAAGGTGTGTGGGCAGTGCACCTCGTCAGTCGCGGCGGGTTTTGGGACGAACCCGGGATCGATACCATGGCGCTTGGTCAAGAGTTAGCGGCATCACGGATTCGCAATGCAGCTCTAACGAACGGCTATGTACACGCAAAGTACCGTCGTGCATTGGGGCTCGACATGCCGAAGAAGAGGCGAGCACGAGTGCCACATTGGTCTGAGAGTCCCGGGAAACCAAGCGATTTATGTTGCACTTCGGAAGGCTGGGGTCAACCCAACCCAATCGTCGTCAGTGCTGGTTGTGACAAGAGTCTGCGGGTCTGGGACGTGGTATCTGGGTATACACACAGTTCCTCGCATCTATCCAGGCTGATCATGATTTCTCACAGCCATTGTATATATATTCTAAGAGGTCACAGCGCAACCATTAGGTGTGCTCGTGTGTTACACAACCGTCCAATTGCCGTGACTGGGTCTCGTGATACAACAGTTCGAGTTTGGGATATACAGAAAGGGCGAATGCTTCGAATACTGCAAGGTCATTCGAATAGTGTTCGATGCCTCGATGTTTGTGGAAACAGGGTGGTCAGTGGGAGTTATGACGCCACTTGCCGAGTATGTTCATTGTTCTGTATCTGTGCATTCTGATGGATGTGCCGTTCCAGATATGGAACGTAGACACAGGGGAGTGCCTATATGTCCTCACTGGCCACGACCAAGAAATCTATTCTGTCGCGTTCGATGGTATTCGCGTCGTTTCTGGAGGAATGGATACAACCGTCCGTGTATGGGATGCTATGACAGGGTTGGTCGATCTCATCTCGTATCATTTCGGAAAATAATGGTTTGTTACAGGCAATGTGTTGCGTTATTGCAAGGGCATACAGCCCTGGTATGTCAATTACAGCTTTGCCCTACAACTGGCCTTCTCGCCACCGGCGGATCCGACGGACGTGTCATTACATTCGACCTTCACAATTACACCTCTCTGCAGCGCATCTCCGCCCACGACTCTTCTGTTACTTCTCTTCAGTTTGATTCGAACTTCCTCATTACTGGTGGCAACGATGGACGTGTACGGATGTACGAAACCCATAGCGGCACGTTTGTCAGAGATTTGACTGAACGATGTGAGAGCGTGTGGAGGGTGGCTTGCAAGGGAGGGACGTGTGCGATCATGTGTAAGAGGTCAGGGAAGATGGTGATCGAAATTTGGACGTTTAGGCCGAGGACGTGGAATCATTGATTTATTTAGTATATTTATTGGCGTACTGTATTCTTTCATGTAGTTTACCTAATGTACTGTGAGGTTGGTATCTTATTATTTCACTCATTCTGGTTAATTTCTACCTGTGCGTTGGGCATATTTGATGCAGATGTGCATGTGGTAGACGATTCGAGACCAGACAAACACCTCAAAGAGTTCATGCTATGTACATGATCAACTTGGCCCGTGGACAGGCATGTAAGTCCAATGAGTTGCCCACGTGTTCTCTGTCCCAAAGAGAGACGTGAAGAATCGATTCCCCGCCTCATTATGCGGATCGGTGTCCATCCAGTTCCACCCTAATGCCCCTCCGCCCAGATCCTGACCATAGCCCAAGATCAACTCCTGCCCACTCTGATCCATGCTGGAGTTCATCTTCTTCATCAACGCATGAATGACCCACAATCCAAGACCCTGGCGCCGATACTCCGGTGCCACGTGCAGCGCCCCGATGCTGCCATCGCAATGCATGAATACACATGCGACAGGTCTCCCATCGACATCCCCCGTCTCCGTTTTCTCGCGGATGCACACCGAATAGGGCGCTCGCGACAAGTTGTACTCGTCGGAACGCGGCACCGACGTAGAAGCGCGTACAAACGCCAAATCGGACTCCTGGATCGCTGATACCTCTATTTCTGGCATGTCCGTTTCCATCTCCGGGACGGACTGGGACTTGGACTCGTCGCTAATGGCAGCGCACGTCTTGAACAACAGACTCTTGTTTTGGTCATGGCGTACTAGTGCATCGCTACCGCGCGGCGGATGGACGTACCGCACGCTGGGAATCTGGACCCTCGACAATGGCGCGAGCGCGGCCGCCCACCTCGCGTGGACAGCAGTGATGAGGATCTCGGGTGGCTCGGTGGGGGCTCGGCGCGTCGGCACTCCATCAAAGGACAGGACGGAGGTATACGCGGGATGCGCTTCCGATGCAATATCGAGGAGGCCCTCGAACACCTTCCTGACATGCGTTTCACCGGCGCCCTGGACCCTGGACTGGTCACCGCTGGCTTCGCCTCGCGACTCGCCCGAGCAGAAGAAATAGAACTGATGGTTCAGATGGGAGAAGGTGATGATCGAGAACAATGCATCATGATGATCGTCGGTAGTCGAGATGGCGTCGGGACCGTAACGAAGAGGTATGTGTACGGTCGACCAGAGCGAGACCTTGGATGGATCCACGCTTGGTAGTGCGCTGGAACGAGTACACGCGTTTAAGATGGATCCCAGAATGGGAAGGCTGTATGGTACGTGTGGGGTGAGCAGCTCGATGAGCGATGCTAAGGTATCGCGGGAGTCGGTGCTCAGATCGATGTGATTAAGCCTCAGATTCGACGTACTGGTCATGATGATCAGGATATGGTGCGGGTAGTAAAATGTATCTGTTTTACCTGATCGATTCTCTATAAACTCAAATCGACGAATCCTCACCCAGTGGAGCTCTAGCTACGACATGCTAAAGTTTGAATTGAAATAGTACAGACTGGCAATCGACAAGATCATCGTCGACATAAAACTGCCTCAACTTCGCTGTTCTCGCTGACGATAGCCAAAAATTTGCACTGATCAAAGAACTCTTCACACATACCTGTTTCGATGATCCGAATAATGTACTGCATCAGTTTAAATAATTGTTATCCGGTAAGTTCCTACTAGACATGATGGCATCCCGACGTGACATTTATTTGCCAACTTGAAGTCAGGCGCAGTGACTGCGTACTTGTGTTCCCCCCACATCTGATACTACTTACTAGCTACTAGATATGGTAAGTTACGTTAGCACCCCTCGGCGGAGTGCCGTGACTCGGACGTACTAGTAGACATCCCATCGCAGTATTCGTGGCCAACATCAGAATGACCCGGGCCAAGTCCCGATTGTAATCGATTCCGAGCTACATGCCATATAGTGGATTTTATATGCATGCACTCATGACCCAACTTGAAGGTAAGGCTTGTTTAACCGGGTAAGCCCGGCGTCTCCTCCGAATTGCACCGGCTGGGAAGCAAGTCACATCTCCATTCTGTATTCCAACAGATATTTCTCTCACTTCCACGATGTGCCCCAGCTGTTGCGAACATGGCGCCAGACAAACCCGGGCCTCCCCGCCCAAAGGCATCGATTTGCGCGTCATGAAAGCATCTGACCTCCCACAAGTGCGGGCACTGCATGTAAGACTAATTCCTCTTTGCGTTCGCTTTCGTCTCACCAGTATACTTGATACACACAGCGCAAACTTCTGCCCATCTCTTATCCAGTGGCATTCTTCATCCAACTTTTACTTAATCCGAAACAGCTCTGCTTGGTGGCGACGGACCACGACGCAGCTGTGGTTGGCTTTGCTTCAGCAGTAATGAGTCTCTCAGCATTGGGGTCAGCAGTCGGATGCCAAAGAAATCACCATGCGGATCGGAGGAACTCAGAAGAATCATCGCCCGATATCTCCCAACCCCAAGTCACCCTTCTCACGCTCGGCGTTCTGCCAACGTATCAACGTAAAGGAATCGGACGGTCGCTCGTGCGCGGCGTCGTTCAGCGTCTAAAATATCTCACATGCGGAGGGGCTATGGAGCAGGCGCGTGATCCTGAGTCCCAGTCCGGGCCGCAATCCGACCACGTCCTCGATCGAGACGGTAAGATTGCCGTTTTCGTTCAAGCGGATGTCTCGCCATCCAATCATGCAGGTAAACACTTCTATACGCACATGGGTATGATGGACCAGTGGGGCTCTGTGGATCAACGGCTTCGTATTGGGGTTGTGTCACGAACGTCTGTCATGGCGGGGGTGATGTGTGTATGAGCGGAATGATTTCAATTACAATGTACCTTATTGATCACCAATTGGTCACAATGATGCCCTGACTTGACGTCATTGCAGCTTGTGAATGTGAAACATGACAAGACAGCATGTGTATTTGTCATGCTACACTGAGTCGCAACGATCAAGTGGCAAGGTCCGCAAATCCGACTCGTTTGTTGCCAAAGTCGAATACCGTATAGACACTCATTAGGAAGGTGCCTCCGATAGTCCAGTGTTCTGGGGATTGGGACGTGTTAACATGGGGCACCAGAACACTACTCCCAGAAATTATGGATAGCGAAACTCACTGCGTGCCAGTCCTCCGCGACCGACAATGCCACTGAAACACTGGAGCGATCCATCCGAAACCGCCCCCAGATTGAGGAGAGATGCAGGGATCCGGAACATCCTACCGCTATTGCCGCCAAGGGCGAGACTGATCGTCGGGAACTCGTTGCATGGGACTACAGGAGGTCGATGGAAACGAAACATAAAATTAGAACTGGACTGATACTCACAACTGTAATATCCACGCCCGACGCTCTTACCACCAAGCCTTGTGTGTAAATCATGAACTCTCAATATATCACCAATGATAACGTTTGCACCAGTGTCGATGATGGCAGGTACATCTGTCAGGATTGTTTGGCGGTTGCCTTGAATTCTCGCAATGTTTACCTGCCAGAATCCCTGTATGCCCCAAATAAGTCATGTAACATCCGCGTCCACTTGACATTCCAGCTCACCACCACAGTGACATCGGTATAAGTGATATCACCTGTGTAGAGGTCTGTGTTGGACCCGCCAAGGTACAACTCGCCTCCACTAGAAGTGAGCTTGATGGAAAATACAGGCTCTTCCACCTTTCCTTCATTGACGAGCGTTTCGAATAGGGGGCTATCAGGATACGTCGAAATTGACTGGAACGCCATTCCCAATACGCCATCCGGGGTGAATTGACCGACTTCCATTTCAGGGGAGTATGTTGTTGCAACACCGATAGTCTGATGGTCTGCCTATAGTACGCCGGTCAAAAAGGACGACATTCATAAAGCATACAGATACAGAACATACAGTGAGGCCAGTAATGGTGACATTATCATTGTACTGTTCACCAGAAACGGTGGCTCCGCTTCCAAACCTAATTTCAAATGCCAAAGTGTCATCATATGAGGTTCGAGATGATCCGGGGTCCCATTTTGTGTGGCCTTCGCAATCCGAACAGCTGATCCCTGGTACGAAGAGATCGCTGCGTTAAATTCAGAAAATAAGCTAGTACGTGGGTTTGACGGAAAGCCCCGACCTAATGCCCGTGTCGATTTGGACTGCAGCGGAGATCAGGCCTCAGGGTCGACGTGTATTGCATAGACTTGAACCTACCGGTAAAAGGTCTGGCAGGAGTACCAATTAAGATGGTGGTGTACCAGATAGAATACATAGAATTCTTCAAATCGGCGGCAACACCGGCGCGCTTCAATTCTAGAGGCTCGGACTCAACTCCATTCACGGCAAGGGGGTGCGGCAATCCCGTGTTTTTCTCGTAAATTTCGAGGCCACGCAGAATCTTGCTATAAAAACGATCCCTAAGTTAGCGCATGGCAAGTCAGTTGATATGACGTACGTGTCAACTGATTCAACATGTGAGTAAAGTGCGTTGAGATCGCCAGCAGCCTTCAACAGCGATCGACGTTTATTGAGTGGTATGACCGTCCCATTCAAGGTTTTACGGTTCAGCTCAGTCACTGGTATTGCGGTTGTCAAGACAGATATTGCAAAAATTGTCGCGAAGATTGTGAAGCGCATTCCGAACAGATGGGAATCGACAGAACCAAAGCAGGGACTTGCTACCATTGATGTTGACCTTTAAGTAATGTTGCAAGTGTGAACAAATGATTCAGGTGAAACTGATGATGCTGTCACTCTGAGGCTGTGACGATTACGGTACGAGGCTCCGAGTGTAATCGTCACGGCCTCAGAGTCAATGTGAAGCATTCATAACAACACGTTACTGCAGGGTGTCTCTGATCATGATGGTATCTAGCAGCTAACTCAATCGAGAGCTTGATGAATTTGAGTCGATGGCAGATGTTCTTCTTGAGCACTGACTGTACACGTGACCAAGCCGACAAGACAGGATATACGTACATACCGAGGTGAATGAAATTATAAGCAGCCCGTACTACCTTGCCAGTGAGCGCTTGGGCTCCTGAGGGAAACCAGATTTCAGTCAAAACTATCTGTTGGCTTCATGATCGGCATCGCGTCGAGTGAAGCTAGACTTGGGACTCGTTGCCGGGACGGAGGTTCATCAAATTTGGCGTTCAACGTTCAACTCCAACCGATCGTGTACTGAGCTTGTGTCAGATCATGGCTGATGTAAACTGCCATTGGACCACATTGTCATTATTTCAACGAATTTTCTTGTTTGAAACAGCAAGCGAACGGGCGAAGGCAGTGGACTGTTGGGGGGTCGAGGGGAGCGCGAAGCGCGACCGTAGAGCTAGGTCTGTGTGCGAGAAGAGGATGTTGGCTGTCAGGTCTGCTTGCTCGTCCGTCCGGCACCCCTCTTCGAGGATGAGGGTCGGGCGACCGGCCATGAGAGGGTGACGGTCTACCCGGAGGGAGCAGGATGGCAGCGATTTCGAGCCTGCGAAAGCTCTCGTCAGGGCGCTCCGCTAATCCTACCGCTGCCCTATTGACGGAGTTGGCCAAGCCGCAGAGGCGCAAGTGGCATGCGACGGCGCGACCCCAGATATATTGGTTGCAAGTTGGGTAGACACGAGTGAGGCTTCCTGCGAGTCGTTGAAGATGGAGGGGAAAGGAAGGTGGCGGCGATTCCACAAGTCAATCGGGCCAGGGACCCCGGATGAGTCGGGGTATCCACTGGCACTTATGCCGAAAAGTTTAAGTATATGGATTACGTAATATTTGCCCGACGTGGGAATCCCCTGTGAGTTTGGGTGCGTCGACCCCATTTTCGTTTCGAGCGCACTGCGTGCGCTGGCAGCGTTCCACACACGGTAGACGTCGTGTAAAGTACAACTAAATTGGTGTAAAGTGAGCGTAAAGTGGGCGTACAGTAGCGGGAAAGTGTGTAAAGT
>JBBPOM010000162.1:0-41058 GCA_038091455.1 Leccinum uliginosum
GGTCAATCTGGCCGCAAGCTCCTCCGCAATGTTCGAATCCAACCTGCACCGTTTCACTAGGACCTTGATCAGCTTCCTCTCGTTCAAATTCTTCTTCCGGGAAGCAAACCACATGAAAAATCGCTTGAACCACGAGTCTGGCATGACGTACTTGCCCCGTCCGTCGTATCTGCACAACAAGCGTTTGACGTTGATCTTCGATTGGACGTACTTTGCGTTGTTGGGCAGCCCGGTGACACATGCGTGTCCTGCGGATCTGATGCCATAGCTTTTTAGAACACACAAGTTGCGCGTCCACCAGGTGTCCAAGTCCAGTTCGTGCTCGAGGTGAGTAATCACGAGCGCGATCGGGACCTTGGAGCAACAGAGAATCTCGTAAAAGAGACGATAATTGCTCAGAGTAGTCTCGGTGATGCGGTTTCCGCGTATGCAGAAGAGGAGGAGGTCGATGCCGCCTTGCTGTGCGAGCTGCTGTATGAGCGTAAAGGCGGCTTCGATGGCAGCCATGTAGCTGGCGGGGTTCAACTCTGGCTCCCCGAGGCCGACAAGTGTCCCACAGGTGAAAGGTTCTGCCGCTGATGGAGACAGAGTACCGACAGGAGGCGATGGTGCAAACCTGGACATCTGGAGAGACCCTGGCGACCTGGCAGCCTGCAATCATGTTGATGACCGAGCTCTTGCCTACGCCCGTCTCTCCGAATAAGATGATATTAAGCGATGACCGTGACATCGTGAGACAAAGCAGGAGAAGAAAAAAGACTAGACTGTGGGGAGGAGGCAGCCTTTGAGATCAAATTTTGGCCATCGTGATATCTGCCTACCAAATACGCAGAGAAGCCTTGTCTTAGTTGGACGAGGGATCCAGGGACTAGACAAGATGAGGAATGAAGAACGCGCCTGCGAATATAAATGGGCTAGGGCAGTGACAATGGAAAGTGCCGCCTTGAGCCGCCGTCTGTACGGATCATGACCAACGCAGTATACTAAGGTTCACCGTTGTTCACAGCATTGTCGCGAGGAGAATGCAAGTTTACTATGCTGGGTGTTTTCTTTTTTTTTTCTTGTCCATGATGATGATGAATGGGGCGTTACTAAATGTGGCGCTAGTCTAGCGTACTAGGCAAGGCGTTCACACGGAGCGAACCAACGAAAGACGGGGTTAATGTGTCTGAAGATTCACTGGGGGATACAACGCGAGAGACTATCGTCTTTTATACTACAGTGAATCTTCAGACACATTAACCCCGTCTTTCGTTGGTTCGCTCCGTGTGAACGCCTTGCCTAGTACGCTAGACTAGCGCCACATCTTTTTGACGGCAATCTCTCTATCTCTATCTCTCATCTTATACTCTACCCTTTCCCTTCGACTGTCGTGGACCCACGGGCTGGCCACCCTCAAGTACCTCAACACGTCGACAAGATTCACTGGGGGATACAACGCGAGAGACTATCGTCTTTTATACTACAGTAGCACCTGGCTTCGCCTCAACTGCGCTCTAGTGGACTATCCATGCGAGCCTTTGTCTGATCCCAACAAACCGTCACAAGTCTGTCCAAACGGTCGCTAGCCCTTTTGATGACTAAGTATCTCATCTCGTTACACTAAAGCTCCCCGTCGACTCGACGGTTGACATGTACTTGCGAGCGATCGGAAAATATGTTGATTATCGGGTGACGGTCCGCTTCGGCCCGATTTTTTCAAACACTGCATCGTGATCGTCTTCTCCTGCGATAATGGCGTCCAAACGACCGTTGTCCCCCGCGCCTTTACCTCCACCGAAGCGTCAGCATGGCGTAGCATCGCATTCGACCCGAAGAATCACCATCACATCTTTTGACAACACCCTGTACGACGAGCTCATCCTCTTCATATTCTCGTTTCTCGATGCCAGGGACCTCTGTGCTGTCCAGGCCACCAACAGGAACTGTGCTAGGCTCGCGTCTGACATCCAGGTGCATACTTGCGAGTTATACTACCCTTGAGAGAGACCATCTATCACCCCCCTCCACAGCATTGGAAGACGCTCTTCGTCAGAGACTTTGGGAAGGCCCGCCTGCGAGGTGGTAGAGGATTTTACGGCAGACTCCCAGATGTTCGTATTATGAGAGGGCTTCCGTCCCGTGTATCCCCTCCGGCGGACGATCCAGAGAGTCTCGACTGGAAGTGGATGTATCGCATCAGCTCCAACTGGAGAAACGGTGGGCATCATCAAGGTGACTCTATTGCGTTGGCCATCTCATCCACACAACCAAGGTCGTTGCGCCGTCGATACCTTGGATGATAGCGCTCAAGCCCCTTCACCACTCATGGGGACCACAGGGACCCACGTCCTGCTTTCCGGCGCTCTGACCATCTCGACTTCCTCAGAGCTGTCTCACCAACCTACGATTCTCCTCAGACCTCGTCCAGATACCGTCCACTCCCTCAAATGCAGACCTAGCACTACCACTAGTCCTGTGCGGATATCCACCATTGCTATCGATCAGTCCCGTCCTTCGCCCAAGACACCCAAGCAGGACACCCTTCTCCGTTTCGCAGCTTTCTTATCGACAGGGGAGTTTAGTATCTATGAGTACAGTCCCTTGTCGTTTTCCCCGTCTCCAAAGCTGGCTTACATCCCGTTGCCCCGCCACCGATCTCATGTCATGCAAGCTGCATACCATCACCCGTTGCTCGTCACATTGTCTCATACGTTTACACTCATGGTATACGATCTCAGCGGAGACACCGTCAACCACACCCATTCGTTAAGCTCATTTACGAGCCATCCACCGACCTCTTTGATTTTGTCCGCCATGCCCTCCTCGACGTCATACAAGCTGGTCTTGGCTTACGCCATCCCGGTTTACCCAGCGCACTGGAGCGTCGGCGTCACCGAACTGATCATTTCGTCTTCTGGTTCCGTCACATCGACCGCTACTTCTACTGGGACGACCAGTCCAGCGCCGCTCGCAGCCAATTTCACTATAACTGGGACACGCACGGCGCGTGCATTTGATGTTCCCCAAGGTTGGATCGACGACGAGAAGTTAAGGGTCATGCGCGCTCAATGGGGACGCAAAGTGAAGCAGGTCGCCGATACACAGACGGACGGCAAGTGGGTCGTCCTTGCCCCCGGCGACGTGTCCGAACCACTTCCATTGCACGACCAAGGTGCCTCGAGCGATGCTTCGAGCTCTAGCGCGCCCTCTCTGTCGTCGGCCTATGTCTCCCCAGCGAGTCACACGTCGACGCAGCTCCAGTTGTATCGGTTGTACATGCCACCTTTATCTTCCTCGCATGCGCCGAGACTCAGCTTCGTCCGCACGCTGCATGGTCCCCTCGGACCTGTCTCGGCGCTAGCCTTGGCAGACGGACGTTGTGTGAGTCTCGGTACGAATGGTTCGATATGGGTTTGGGATCTGGAAGGAGGCGATGGGGCGGAGATTGCGGGGCCAGTTCCGGGATTCGAGCGCGCCGACAGACGCGGCACCGTGGTATTTGACGAGCGACGGATCGTGACATCTAGTATTCGAGGGATGGAGGAGCGTAGGTTCGACATCTAGTATGATATCGATTCAAGCCAATGAATTGCAAGTATCAGGCGGTGCGGTGCTCGGAGAGTCGGTGCAGCTTCGACATATCGCTGCAATATTAAAGCGCATGTGACTCTGAGTGCCTCCGCCGCCACCATCACTGACAGAACTTGGAAGCGAAGAAGGTCTGGCCGCCGTTTCAACGTATGCCCTTCTCTCCTTCCTCTCGCCCTTGACCCATGAAGGCACGACTTGATAGGACCCAGGTATACATGGCAACCCGTATTACATAGCTGACCCAACTTGAAAATCGGCAGCCTGCTGCCGTGAAGATCCTTGTTACGCGCTGCCTTCCTATCGTGACTGGGTACCCTGCGCCATCGCAACCAAAGAAATCTTAGAGGACGAACCCAGCGCCTCTGGAACTTCTGGTAGATAGAAGCCGCTGTAAGTGGAGTCGTTCAACGCCGTCTCTCATTGGTACCGCACCACGATGCAGTTAGCGTGCTGCTGGCTGTACTTATCATCGTTCCTGACTCACAGTAGGCCGCGATGAGCTAACATTCCAACCTGTGGGGTAAGACGGTTACCGAGTTTCCCGGCTCCCCCTTATAATCGAGACTTGAATCCCCCTCGTGTTCGCCTCCCCCAACGAACCCACCCTCGTTGACCCGTTATACCAGTACGTCCTTTCTGAACCGCCGCCGAGAAATCCACCCGAGTCGTCTGACCACTGCGGTTCATTTACAGCTTCATCTGTCAGTAATGCCTGACGTCGGACGCACCAACTTTGTACCCGTCAGGGCCCTTGACAAGATCGACAAATTCGATGCTGATGTTTTCACCCCACCACTCGCGTTTCAGAAGAATGACGTGGTCGACTCCATGTCACCTCTTCACGGAGTCGAGTACGTCTCGGCTAAACACGCACTCGCTCAGGACTGTACCACCCTCCGGCTCATCGACGACGACATCGAAGAATGTAGAGCGCGCATTGCGCGCACACAGTCCCAGATTTGTTCTCTAGAACGCCAACGCGACGCCGTTCAACGTCGCGTGTCCATCCATCGTGCACAGCTCAGCCCTCTGCGCGCCGTCCCGGACCAAATACTGCAGGAGATTTTTCAGCACTGCCTACCAGACACGCCCTACATCGTGCCGAACGTGCATACCGCACCAGTGGTCCTTACACATGTCTGTCGCCGGTGGCGAGCGGTGGCCCATGGCACCTCAGAGCTATGGTCGTCCATCGCACTACACGATCGTGGCATGTGGAATTATGAACTCAAAATGGAAATGGCGAAGCGGTGGTTAGATCGGTCTCGCTCGCGTCCCCTCCGCATGAGCATCACATGTCCCCCACATACCGATTTTGGGCCGAGTGGGGACCCGTTGTGTTCTGACGTTTTTCGGCTCGCTGCCGCGCACAGCACCCAGCTTAGTGATTTGTGCCTGAGCGCAAACAGAACGTACCTGCGCCAATTCATGGACCGCGCGCGCTTGCCAGGGCTGCAATCTGTCGTCATATCCCTCCACAACGTCCACCGTATTGACGAACCCCAGGAGCTGACCGCAACCCCCCTTCTCTCCGTCCCCAATCTACGGCACGTCGCGTTCAAGGGAGCGGGGTCGTCGATCGACCTCTTTCCCCGCGACCTCTTTTCGCAAATCACCCGCCTGTCTTTCGACTGCAGCATGACGCTCGACCTCGCCTTACTATTCCAAGACTTTCCCAGCCTCGAACACCTCTCGCTTTCGCTTTCGCTCTCCCGCGATGCACTCCGTTTCCGACAGCCGACCCAAGGCGCCGCCGATCGCAAGTCGGTCGTTGTTTCTTCGCCGTCGCTCCGGTGTCTAGAAGTCTGCCTCGACGAGGGCATGCTCCGCGCGGGCGAGCGGACCAAGCTGGATATGGTGCTCGACCAGCTCGCGCTGCCCGCGTTGGAGACGCTCGCCATCACCGTCACCGCGTCACTGCACTCCCAGCTTCGATTCCGGGTGCGAAGTGGGAGTGAAGTCGGGGCGCGGTCCGTTGGGCTGGGGGCGCAGGAGGCCGCAACGGAAAGGGGCCGGGAGACGCTCGACGCAGCTACGGCGGCGTGGGCGCGCAATCCGAGCGTGGCCTCGTTTCTATCGCGTTCTTCTCGATGCGATGGTTGTGCCGCGCGGCCGCCGCCGAAGTTCGAGATTCGGGATTTGTCTTGGTCGTCGTCGCCGTCCTTGGCTTCGCTGCTACTGCGGACCGCGGAGGCGTGGACATAGAAGGAATTTGAAAAGAAGGGACCGATGAAAGATATATGTATACATATGACCCGACGGTCGAACTGTGATGAATTTGTATTTTTTTTTTTTTTTTTTTTTCCTTTTTCTTTCTAATGTCATTACCTGCTCTTTGTTTTTATCGTCGCCGTGATCGTCGTCGTCATCCCATCCGTTTCGTAGCTGACGAGGGGCCTCAGCATCGGCATGAAATGGGGACATTTGCCGTGTCCTCCGGCTGAGCGAATCTCTTCCGGGCAGTGTGATTCCATCTTTCTCGTGAAATTTTGTCAGGGTGATTCGTGGTAATCGCTATCGAACTGCGTTCGGCAGAGATTTTCGTGTCGGCCCATCCGAGGACGCTGGGATTCAGGCATTGCACAACGCGACCGAGACCGATCTTACAATGTGAATGTACGACGCAGAACGCCAATAAAAGGTCAAGCAGCCATAGATACATTCTAGTGCCGAGAGTCAACGTAATCGGTTCGGACGCAGGAGGGATATAATGAAGCGTGTTGGCATCATTCTAATCTACAATCAACCCAGAAGGAACGTCATGTGTTGTGCTCGCGCGGCAGCGAGAAGGAATATGATATGGGAACCGTCGAAGCATGCAGTCATTTCTGCGAGCCAATCAAGCCAATCACCGACAAGCATCTACTGATAGGATTAGAGCCCGCCGGCAAAACCTCGGTACTATCCAACCACCAGTCCAGGTGAGCTCTCATGGCGTCCGCCGAGGGACTCGCCGACTCCGGAATCCTACAGTGGAACATCTCAGCACCATGCACAAGGAGGAATACGGCGACTCACATTCCACGCTCGCGCATTGCCTCCTCCAGCTCGGGGATCGTCAAATGTCGGGCACCCCCTTCATGTCGCAACTTTTCGTCATCCAAGGAGATCGCCTTCAAATGCCTACGTATCCGCCATGTGTTGAGGGAAGAAGGACCCCAGGCCGGTAATCCAAGCATGCTTTACAGAGATGAGCACTGGGGAAAAGAACACAAACGGAATGACCTTACATGCATACGGCACCTGGATTGCCAATACTTTTCGGCACAACAAATCCTGACTGCTTACCCTCCGTGTGGATGGCTTCGAATATGCCGCGGTGATTGATTATCGCAGTCAGTTGTCGATTACGCGCTCTAGACACGATACGATCGCGCTGACCCGGTAACACACAGGTAGACGGAAGCATGCGAGGGGCATACAGTGCTGCGAGGGGAACTAGCTCCTCCGCCACAAGGATGATCATCAAGAACGGAACGAGTCTGAAAAGCCAAGACGAGTCCTCAACACCCAGCACAGTCCATCACAAGAGAAAGACTGACTTGAGAACATCTCGTCTGTACGTTTCGATAAAACGTTGCTCAGCTCGAGAAGGCAACGCGCCACCGGATTTTGCGCGAGCAATGATCGCAGCCGACTGTTTTCTGTGGGTATTTATCGCCTTGAGGCCCTTCCAATAGAATTTCTGGGGACGAGCGAATGTTAATATGGACCGCGGGCGAAACATTGACGACACACCAAAAGTTGAAAAGCTTGGTGGGTGAACCGCTTGAATGGGGTAGCGTCTTTCGGAGGGGGTGTTAGCACGCCTCGTTCCGTCGCAATCACGATATCCTGCTTTGCGAGCGCGAACGGGCTTAGCGAGGATTCGACGGCTTCCGGGAGCTTGTTATGCCGGGGTGGGCGATAGTAGGAGGGCGAAGACGAGTCTTGCGGGGGGCGCGGAGGCGGTGCCGCGTCAGCTCGGAGTGTGGCGGGTTTGACAGGGCCAGGTTTGAGTTCAATCTTCTTGTTTCCTCGAGGTGGGTTCGGAAGAGGAACGTTGGGATCGTTCGGTCCAGTGGCGACAGACTTGGAGGTGACAGTGGACGCAAATCTAAAACGAATGACTTGGTGCTGGTGGTGGGCCGATGTATATCTCGCTAAGTAAAGAACGGCCCCAGGCGCTGGTGAGCGCATATTTGGAGAAATGAACTTGAATCTGACGGTGGCACGAATATGAGTATGTGCTCGTCGAACAAAATTTTGATCCTACTTGCCTGTTCAGCGCAGCATTCTTTACTGCCACGGAATGTAACATAAAGCGGCGTCGTTGAATGTTCCACTATCGTTCCGTAAGGACAAGAGAAAATAGTGCAGAGAGGCGTAGTGAAAGAGTAACTTGGTGGCAGCCAATCGTATTGCCTCGGGCACTCCCGAGACTCGTGACGATGCCGAGCCGGCACGTTCAAGGCAATTGAAGTTCACACCTCACTCATCACGATCTCATATTCGTATTTTCGTAAAGAAAAGGGATCAGTGTGTGACCAGCGGTGCGCAACCTGATGGAGTCACTTCCTGTCCACACGTCAGTGACACATAGAGGGCTCTAATGATCCAATGACAGCACAATGGCAACCTACGACGTTTGCGAGCCTATCCCCACATTCTCATTATTGAAATAAAATTGGGTTAAATGGAATGCATGCCATTGCCCGCAGCTGCTGGACCCCGGTAAACATGAATCCTTGCAACAAGTGCTCGATCGGACATCAAGGGTCTTGGCATAGCCGATTCTAGGGCCCATTGAGATCCCCGGAAGGTTACAGTGACACCCCCACGGGAATAGCTGCTCAGGCATTTCAGATTCGCTTGCGATGCACCGTGCTGTGCAAGCTCTGGGCCATTGACAGTCGAAAAGACGCTCGGCGCACGTCCTGTTATTCGAGTTGCAACGCAGATCACTACTAATCGGAGTATGCGGATGTCCGATCACAGCCAAGTTCCCCTGAAGCGATCCGAATCGGATGTCCAATTTGAAGTCTACCAAGAAGCGCAAGTTGGCAACTCTGGTATTATAGGGGTAAGTCGGTGCCGGCTAAGATCAGCTGAACAAGATAATCTATACATATCAACAACTGTCATTGATATCCTTCAAGTCAGAGGCAGCTTTCTCGAATGTGAAACCCACTGACTAATCGAAGCCATCACATAGACTCTGGGTCGTCATTTTGGTCTAAATGACTAGGGCCCTTTCCAGGTCCCCGGTCGACCAAAGCGTCAGAGGAACGAAAGACCGAGGCACCCCGTCACTCTAGTAAAGTTTGTCGTTTTTTGGATAGTAAATTTAGTCGTCCTTCCGTCCGGCGATCACACAGCCAGATGTGTTGGGGTAAACGCGACGTAATCATTCCACCACGGAGGATGGTTGCAGCCGGGTATGAACAGAATGGAAACTGTGAACCGGTAACGGAGAGAAACACAGTAAACCCAGAGTCTCCGACGCAGCGTTCACGGTCTGGGGCATGCTTGTAGAGTGAATCTCCGTCTGTAATTGTTGCTCTGACAAAAGCATTGTTTAGCCATTGTCGCCCTAATATGGTGTCATCTAGCAAGGACGCTCACATGGTCGATCGAAGGGCCAACTCTAGATCACTATCTGATAACGTTCAGAGGAGTTCCCCTGACTAGAAAGGGCATATGTTGTTGTGGGTGCCAATTTGTCAATGGTCAATAATCAGTGAGAGTCCGTTTTGATCATTTGGCCTAAAATCGGACGAGTGCTGTCGAAACTTTGGCATGTGCACGGGAAAGGATACCCACATCGGGGCAAGGAAAGGTTTAAGGAATGATTAACTCAGAGCGTATACAGCACCTTGCGAGAATCCGTCAACTTGACCCTTGGCATTTTCAGGCACCCATCCTGGCGCCCCGCGGTGTTGGCGAGCCTCTCCGTGTTCCAAGACTAGCACTTCACAGCCGCTGTTGTAGCTGGATGTCCTGTCAAAGGCACGCAGGCGACCATTTGAGAGCCCAGTGAAGCCGTCCAACGACAAGCAACATCGATTCCAAGGATTCAACGGCATGACTCTGGACAACGAGTTTATTTGAGGATCACTCATTGAGTGAGCTCACCTGGACTATACAGCGGTGAGGAGTGCTCGTCTCACCATGTAATTTCGCCTCTATGTTGACGGGCTTTCCACAACAGGAAGTATGCATAGCCAGCAAGTAAGTTGTCCCGGGCTGTTCCTGAGCGTCGAAGTTAGTCAAGTTCCCACTTGTCGATCGATAACTTGAAAGCTTGTTGACAGAAAAAAAATGAAAAATAAAAAATAAAGATAAAGATAAGAACCGTTGGTGAATGACGTTCATACCCACTCGTGTCAAATCGTGTGAGCAGAGAAATTTTGAAGTTTGCCAGAAATGGCTCGAGTGTTCGTGCTTTGTGGAGATTGCGACAGCTAGCGGTGACTCCACAAATGGATGCCGATTTGGTTGACGACACTGCTTCAAGAGCTTGCCGATACGTACTTACTTTTCTTGCCTTCAACTTCTTGGTTGACAGGAGCAAGTAATTAATCCTGAATTTCAGTAAAGTTCAGGTCCAATCAGAAGAGCGAAATGAAATAGCCAAGATCATATCAGTAGCCAAGCCTCCTAAAAGCCGAACAGTTGCTCGACGACCGAGTCGCAACGACCAAAGACGTAAAATTCAAGGAGCCGGTCGTCGCCTATCACCGGGAACGCGAAATTTAACCACGTGCTGACGTGATGGTGACCGAGGGTCAGAGTAACGCATCCGCGCTGACGTCTGAACGTTACGTTGAACACCCAAACAACCCCTTTTCCCGACAACCCCCAAAGTTCATGGAACCCTTATCCTTGCGAACAGCTATCCACAATTCCTCGTTAGGCACCGCGACCGTAAACACCCTGAACGCGCTCTACCACCTCCGCGGGGACTCGCATAAGATCACATCAGAATGTCTTCCAACGTTCATTCCTTCCGCCACGACCCTCGTCGCCTTGGGCGCTCGCCCACCTGACGGGGAATCCCGGGAATTTATGCGGCAGCTCACATCAGGGGCTCAGGCAACCGCGATTTCAAACTTTTATGACAGCATTCTAGCAGGGCCATTCAGCGAGGAGTCAAATGGGGAATTCACTGACGTTGGCCTGTGGTTGGGGAGCGGCGGTTATCAGAGGGGTCAAGAGATGGCGGTTCTCGCCTCACTTGGACTCGGCGAACATATGGAACGTTCTACCGCGAGGGTGCGTGTTATGCGTGCTTGACTCTCAAATGGAACATTCATGCGGCGTAGTTGACCACGAGGGTGTTTGAAACACCAGCAGAATGCAATGCAGGGTTTTCGGCTGCGTACCGGAAGCTGAGAAGGACACACTGTTTTTGCATTTCTTCGGGTGGCGTCCAGACCCTGTGTTTCCTTGTAGGTGAAATCAACGATCAATGGTGTGGCCTCGCGAGTGTAGCCATTACTTCGGACTAGGGTTGATTTTTTTTTCCTGAATATGGAGCCTCACCTTGTGATTGAAGAGTCATGCCATCAGATCAGACCGCGAACGAGTAATCGCTTCGCGTATGTGTTTCCCATATGGGCGTTTGGGCCCAGCGGCAGTGGTACCGAAAAGATTCATCAGCGGCTCGCCAAGCACTCGTTCCTATCCATTCATTACTTTCGGGATCTCCGGATGGTAGAATAGAACCGTTAGGGACGGCGAGCAGGCCTTGATTGAGCTTCTTCCCGCAAGTGCTGTTCGTCATTCTTCCATAAACTGAATACATTTCTTCCCTTGGAAAACAGATATGATATCAAGTTTAAGCGCTTACGTCTGGCAATATATGCACTTTGGTTTTCGGCCGAGTTTTCTTTTCTCTCTCCCATGGTGGGTAGCAACGGGACCTTTGCTGACCCGACTTTTACATCACCATCGTCGCTCAAAGCGACGAGCGGAATTGTGTGCGTGGAAGCTGACTCGGATGGGCCGACCGTTATCTCGCCGCGAGAACAGATCAATCAGGCGATTGAGTTCTTGCAGATACAGCAACCGTTCGTCTCGGAATACCATGCGTTATCAGTGGCGGGTTTGAATGCAGAATGCTAGATCGTCTTCATCATTTTTCGACAAGACCATGTCTCACCAACCGAAAACAAGCATCTACTGCAACGCCGGCTACTAGCCATTGAAATACAGTGGGTCCAAGGAACGGATGATGTAGATCAGATCAAGACGATAGCCAGTGTGGCACAGGAATGCAACAAGCGTAAGGACATACGTGTATGTCAAGGTGGCGGAAGGACATGCAGGGTGCGTGGGTCACGAATTCAATCGCTGGCGCATCATAGCATCAGTCTGGTCCAAGATGAGGTCAAGATAACGGCTATTAATTGGCAGCGGTTGGGTCCATGCTTACGTGGCACCAGGAGTATATATTCGGAAGGGGGGTCGGGCGCTACTAGGACAACAAGATGAATGCCGAACCCAAATGCCTTCCGGAGATATGGGAGAAGGGGATAGTATCCGATCACGACAAATGTTGTCGGCTTGAGAAAGCGGGAGCGTAAATACAGGGCTCGCAGGATCCTTGTTCAGGGGTCGTGATCCAAATATGGGGAGAATGGCCAGGAACGGAGAGTAAACGAAGCTAGGTTGGAAGAGGCAATTGTTACGGAGAAACCCACGATTGGTTAGCATTCCTCGCGGCGGTGGGTTGGACCCACTGAACGACTCGATGTGTACCAGCATATCAGGTGGCGAGCAAGATATGGGGGTCATCGATAAAACTGAGTGCGCCACGCTGGAGAGTAGTCCTAGTACTAGGCCAGATCTGCAAGTGGACGACGCCACCGTCGTCATGTCCTGCTTTCGTCGGAGGCCCTGGGGGTTGTCAATCGGGTCCTGCAGGGTGGTGTGCACAGCCACATTTTACGACCCGCACCTCACATGTTCATGGCGTCGACGCCATGCCCCCCGCCGCCCGCACCCGCGCCGAGCCTCCAAGAACGAATTCAGACCCTCACGGACGTCCATAGTCGCCTACAAACCCTGAGACATGTACCCACAATGCTCCTGAGGCCTCCCTCCACCTCTACGTTGGCGGACTTTGCGCCTCCGTTTGACCCAACCATTGATCGTGAATTTGCGGCCACGTTCAATTCGACGCCCAGTCACGATTTTCGGGCGCTGAAAGACTTTGTGGGTGTGATATGCTCTGACAAGGTGCAAGAAGCATTGCGAGCTGCGCGCGCTAGCGAAGAGGCGGATCAGAGTGAACTCGGGCTGTCGTTCCTGAGAGAAAATCGGATTCGAAAGTACGTGTGTACATGTTCTGGTCAGACAAGAAAATTACATGTGCTTGCAGACGACCACAATCGCCTGTCGGTTCTCCACAGCCCTATATGCCATCGCCGCCGCGATGCTCGTCGTTGCTGGGGCCTGTTGAGGACGACGCACCGGCGATGCGAGCGGAATCTCTGCTCGAGTTTGTGCGCGAGTTCAACCGAGGACATGCTGCAGAATTGAAATCGTCGATGGGTGGGGAAACGGACGCGGCGCCACTTCCCAAGTGCAAGTTGGCGATCTGGACTCAGACGACGGCAATGCGGGACGAGCTCAAGGGACGTGGGGGGAGACTTTCGAACCCTGTAGTGCTGCGGTTTACGATAGAGGACGTGCTAACTGCATACGTTTCGCTGATATTCACGAACATGGAGGATGCGCTTGTGGTGGAGAGCGTTACCGCATTCGGACCGAGAGAAAAGGTATGTAAATGTTTGTGTGTGTCGAGAGAGAGAGTTCGACTGAGTATGGCCATGTAGAAGCTTCCACACGAGCAGTCGGACTATCTAGCCTTTCAGGGGTTGAGTCGGCATATTGCCAAGATGCTGTTATCGCATCCGCGCGTTCCTGTGCAGACGATTATGGTGAGATGTGGTCGTCTCGTAAGCAAGACTGATCTTGATCTGGTAGAACGTCTTGGTGTCTTATCGAGGGTTATTTGTGGAGCGGTGTACCAACTGCGAGCGGGTATTGTCTGCGGAGGGACATATACCGCCTGTTGCGAGAGTATGGGAGGGTACGGATCATGGAGTCGGGCGGTGGGAGGCGCGTCACGGCACGTGTGTGGAGAATTGAGGAGACAATGGGATTTTATTTTTATTTTTTATTTTTATTTTTATTTTTTGGGGGTCGAGACGGGCGAGATGACTAATCGAGGTACAGACGAGATTGCGTTCCGAGATCGGATCGATCGACCTTGTTCGATCCCAAAAAGGCAATTACAATGCAACTTTGTGTCCGTCGCCACTTCCGACGTTCCCGACAAACCCACCTTTGACCGCTTTCGAATCCCGATCGACACAATTTAAATCTCGTCTATTTCCCCCTCTTTCTTTCTTTCTTCTCATCATCATCATCATGATCTCCCCACTCACCCCCGCAGGTCACAACGTCGCTCTCCGCGCTGGCACACGTCTCGCTTGCTCAAGCGTCGACCTCCTCTGGGTCATGAGCTATGCCCCCGGTGAGGGCGACCAAGGCACACCCATCTCGGTAAACTTCACCTGCAAGGCAGATCTAGCTCTCGGCGTACACGTCCGTCTCGTCGTCGGTCGTCGCGCCGTCAGCACACAGGTCTGCGAAATGGACCCACTCGGATCCGGTCGCTGGCAGCTCAAGGGCTGTGCTCCCTCCTTCTCAAAGCAAAATTCTCCCTCCCCCATGGTTCCTC
The DNA here is from genome assembly GCA_038091455.1 of Leccinum uliginosum. Lineage (NCBI taxonomy): Eukaryota > Fungi > Basidiomycota > Agaricomycetes > Boletales > Boletaceae > Leccinum > Leccinum uliginosum. The sequence goes on from JBBPOM010000162.1 coordinate 14,306, forward strand.
TCACCATCCAGGCAGTAAACAAGGAAAACCAGATCGTAGACTCGGTCACCTTTGGCGACTTTGTCTACCAAGACACAGGTGAGTGGCCTGTCTACACATCGTCCACCCCTCACTCACGTGACCCAAGACGCTTTCCAGCCTCCCTCGCCGCCGAGCAGTCATCTGCCTCGCAGACCCAGCCTTCGCATCGTCTCCGGAGACCCCACCGACCGTTCCTCCAAGCGCCGCAGCCCCTACAGCCAACCGCAAACACCTTCCTCCTCGGATTCCGAGCACGGCTCCTCCTCCCGTTCCAATGCCCAGTCCATCACTCCCGCCCTCAGACGTGCCTCCCGTCAGCTCGGCTCTGAATCCGATGACCCCACTCAGACCGTCATCCTCGACATCACCACACCGCTCGACGCCTTGTGCTTTGGCTGGGAAGAGTCAGAGCTGCATGCGGGTCGCCGACTCGTTCGCTTTCGACGCCTCCAAGACGGTAACAAGCTCATCGTCTCCGCCGAACGCATCTCGCAAGCAGAGTACAACTCAGAGGACATCGTCATCTCATGCATCTACCGCGAAGAGACCGACTCTTGCTGCGTCACTTCGGTCGATATAATTCACCTGCTTCAGCGCCTCGTCGAGGCAGATTTCGAGGTCGACGAGAAAAATCGGATTCGCAGAAATTTAGAAGGCCTTCGCCCTACCACCGTATCAAAGACTCGTCCCGGCTTCGAGTCCTTCTTCCAACGCATCATGGACTTCCCTGACCCAAAACCACGAAAGATCGAAAAGGACGTCAAGGTTTTTGACTGGAAGCTCCTCCCACATGCTCTCGACAAGATTCTTTCCAAATACGTAAGTCCCGGCCTGCGATCCTTGCCTCTTTTTTCACATTTCGTGCAGTCGCTCCATGCCTCCCCTACCTGCACTTCGCCCAAGGACAGTTTACCCTCTCCATCTTTCACCCCGTCTTTTCCTTCCGACATGTTCACCGAACCCTCGTATGCCGACAACCCTCCCCCACTGCCTCAGGAACCTCAACTGGACGCATTTTACCTCTCTCACGTCTCTCCCATCGTCCAGCTCTCGCAGTTCCCGTCCGAGTGTAGTCCGGACTCCTCGCCAGATATGCAACGTCGTCCTTCGCTGCAGGAAGAACAGCTGCAGTCCCTCTACCTCAACTCGGATCTCATGCGCAATTATTACTCCGAGCCAGACGTGGTTTCCACCAGCTACGGCGTTCCCTCTCCCACATCCGGCCCCCTTCATCCGTCTCCCCTGTACATCTCCGAGTCGTCGGCGGGCGTGCTGCCGCGCGATACTGACGCCTCTAACTCTGTCTCTACCTCTCCCTTTCTCCCCGATCAGGCCCAGACCCAACGACAAGCCGACTGGGCGAGCACGATGACGGCCCCGTCCAACTCTGGGGACGTCCTGCTCGTGTCTCCCCTCGAGCCCTATTTTTCGCCCGCGCCCATGTATGGATATGGGCCATCGGATCCCGTCGCGTCCATGGGCGATATGTATGTGTCGCCGGCGTCGATGCCATCGTCGCTGTCGTCGCTGTCATTACTGCCGTCCCCGTCGTCATATGCGATGCACGCGTACGATCCGTTCGAGTTCGAGGCGCTACGAGATCACAATGCGGGTGCAGTGCTGGCCAGCCAACACGCATAACAGCGTGGTGGCGTTGGCGTTTTCAGGAGCTACCAGCTGGGTTAAACCCGTCCAGGTTGCTGTATCGTTATATGTATGTATGTCCCCGTACCCCGTCTCTTCTTTGACCATCGCTTTTCCGTGTACCAAGGACCGGTCCTGCTTTCACATTTTTTTATTCATCTAAATTCATTTGTTTTGCCCTTGGGTCGTTGGCGCGTCTCTCGAACAGGCACATATATATATAGCCATGTGAAAATAACTTCCTCGTGGGTATGAATAAGAAACAGAAGTACAACGATTTCATGAGAGGAAAGGCGAGGACGGAATATTTAGTGTGATCATCGTCGAAAAATCAAAAAGAGAGAGAGAGAGAGATCATCCCCTTCGACTCGACTTGAGGCTCCCAAAGCGCGAGAACCGGCCCTTGATGCTCCCGACCGTAGACGCCATGATCGACCCGCCCGCCGGCCCGTTTACGGACGGCGCATTCCCGACAGTGATCATGGAATGGCGCGGCGACGCCATCGTCGCCACCTCGCTCCCCCCCACACCATCCTGGCGCCACCCCGCAGACACGCCATTGATACCATGACGTGCAACGTGCGCAGCATGCATCTGCAGCGGTGTCCGTTTCACCGGCATCGTCGTCCCCCCGGCCGTCTGCGTCTGCTGCATCTGCATCTGCGCCTGAGTCATCCCCGTCGTAGCCACGTCCACGTTTGAAATCAGCGGCGACGAAGGCTGCGTGATAGGTACCCCCACCGACGAGCTCACAGCCAGAGCCGCCGCTCGCAAACTCGACTGTCCGCTCCTCGACGACAAGGACCGGTCCGCAGACGCGTTCTCGAACACCGACGATTCAGACGCGTCGTGGACGCGCGCGTACAGCTGCAGCGGCACCTCTTCGAACCCGCCCTGCGCACCTATGCGCCCGATTTCCTCCGGGAAACTCTTGCGGAAGAGGTCTTCGAGCGTTTGGTGGAAACGCAGCATTTCGGGCGGGCAGATTTGACCGTGGAGCTTGAGGCAGCTGTCCACGACGCGGACCTGGAAATACGTCCGTCGGTTTGTTTTATGAGAAAATGTGGAAGCGCAACTTACGTGGTCATCGATCGCAGCTCGCAACCGGTCCACCTGCTCCTCCCTGTCCGCATGCCTCGCCAGATACATGGCAGTAAAAAACGTCTCCCGGTAAGCAGGGATAGTGTCCGCAGGTGGATCCACAGCGCCGTTCAATGTCATCGACAACGTGTTGGTAGAAAATATCTGCGCAGTCTTGGCAAGCGCCGAGTATCTCAGATGTAGCGAATCCAGTTCCCTCGTTTTTTGCTCCACCTCGTTGTACGCGTGGTCGGCAGGCGAAATCTCTGCTACTTCCCACTCCGTGATATCGGATCGACGGAGTACGGTCGGGAACGCTTGCTCGGTCGTGTAACACGTCTTCTCGAGCCACACTTCTTCATTACCGTCCCGGTCGGTCTTGGTGATCGGCCGGGTACTGCTGAACACGTTGACAGAACTGGTGACGAGAAAGTTTCAGGAGGCAAGAATGGGAAGATAAATAGATAAAAGACTCGCCTGTGTTCATAGTACGCCCGAATAGCGGGAGGTACGTCAGGACAGGTAAAAATCGGCAGCGTACGATTCGGTTCCGGAGAAACAGGGGTCACTTGAATGTGCTGATCAGTCCCGAACCGAACGTCCACAGGTGGGTCTCCAGGCGTCTTCAAAAGCTGAGACCCTGGGTGTTTGTTGAGCATCCGTTCACAGAACGCGCCATATTTCTCCCACTCGTAACCTCGATACTGTGGATCGAGTCAACGAAACGAACACGACAATGGAGCGCGTACGACGTACGATGAACTGTTTACCACGGATCGCGTCTGGGAATTCGCCAAAGAACGCCACGCGGAAATAATCCGGATAGTAGCGTTGATCAGTGATGATGTGTTCCAACAACGTCGCTTGATGCCTCAAAATCTCAGCCAAGCGGGTACTGTCCACGTAGCATCACTACAAAAAAAAAAAAAAAAAGAAAACGGCAAACATACTAGTTGAACGTCACTTCGGCATGCTGCTTCGCAAGTTCTTTGCAAATGTCGATCGCACTCTCGTAAGCCTTTCCTTTGCCTATGTATGACGATTCGACGATCAATGGGACGTCATCATCACGGCAATCAATAGAACTAACCGAGATAATCGAGAATCAAGAGGCAGAGAGTCTCTTTGCGATGGAACTGGGACTGCTGCGGTAAGCCAAGATCTTCCATGGGAGGAACGAACGAGTATAGATCCCATTCGTGGAGGTCAGAGTGCAGCTTGAGAGTAAGCGCGGCTTCTACGTAATTTTGAGATTGCAGATGGGCCTAATAACGAGCGATCAGCCTATCACGGAACAACAACAACAAAAAAGTTCGAGCTTCTGCTTACGTTGACGAGCTGGTGCACATATTTAACGTACATTTCTTCTCGACCGATCTCCCGAATGAAGTTCATCAACCTCAGCTATCGAAACCGTCTTTAGACATCGACGAATACTCCGTGATGGGGGGCCTACCGTAGCGATAACCCGATCATCCGCAAACTCCTCGCCCTCGGGTAGACTCCTCAGACTCAGCAACAGCTTGAGGAACGCATCCACGCAGTCTAAAAAGTTCGACACGCGCTCCCGCAACGGATCGTCCACCTGCGCAGTGTCAAACAGCTGGCGCAAGTGCGCGATGAAAAACGCCCGCGAGATGTCGTCGCCCTTGGACTGAGACATGAACAACGAGTCCAGCTTCTTCACCAGCTCGTTCTCGATCTGCTCAAAGTGACCAAACTGCTGGTACTCTGATATGATCATCCCGAACAGGATGCTGACGGCGTTGTTGCGCAGCGAGTCGTGGTGGCTTAGGCACAGGTTGACGATTTGTCCGACTAGAGGGCCGAGTACCTGTCGATAGCCCTAAAAAAACGTCGATTGTTAGGACACGATTGGAGCGAACAAACACTCACTCCTTGCAATCCTTCTGCGTCTGGTGTCTCGGTCCATGCAAGAGCCTCCCATAGCCTTGACAGGATATCCGCACCTTCACCGCGAATATCTCCACCAAGCCGCCAGACGGCACGACGTTTCTACCCATCAAACTGAGCCTATAACCTATCAAGTATCTGGGTTCTGGAACGCACCTGCGCAGTAAAGTCCTCGATGACGAGTTGATCAGATGAGAGAAGCTTGAACAACATATGAAACGCCTCGCGCCAAAGGTCAGACCTGAACTGCTGAGCAGCCGACGGCGGTGGGACGAAAATCAGCTTCAAAAGCGTCGCCACGGGGTCCATCATCTTGATCAAGACCTTGTGCGCCAAGACGTTCACGTTCAGCCACGTGCTCGGCCATGCGTCGTTGTCCAAGATCGACGTCGCGACCCTAAAGAATTGCATCAAGAGCGATGCAAAGTTGTCCTTGCCCTCGATGTCATAGCTCGACTCCAGGAAATTATATATGTGCTTGGTGGGCGCAGAGAGGATGAGTGCCAAAAAGACGATGGCGGTCTCCCCCAATCCGGGGTTAAAGATGTTGTGTTCCTCTGCAAAGTTGGGCATGCTGGTCGAGTTTCGCTTTGGGTTGGGCAGCGACGTAATAAGAGAGAATGGATAAGACTCGGGGAACGTGACAGGAACTGCAGCAGTGCTCGTCGTAGGCGTCCTCGTACGCTCGATAGCACGGTGATTGGCCGGGTTCTGGAGCTCTCGATATGAATCCAAAAGCCTACGGAGGAGATGAGATGGTGAGTCGGACAACTTTGATGAGGAGGCTCACCTGGGCAACAACATCAACAGATACTCCACGTTGTCTTGTTCTTGTCTAAACAAGATGCGGTCCGAAAGCACCGTCGATGAAACCAATTGCTGCTGGAGCTTGTCCAACATCACAGCAAGAATGGTCACACACAACCTCACAGACTCCATCCAACTTACGCGCGACGCGTCTTTGACGCTGTCCGAGTCCCCTGGCTGCGACTGCGTGAACTCGTCGTAACGGCCAAAGTTGGGCTTGATCCATAGGACGACAGCTTGAACGAGCAGCGTTCGTGCCTGCGAATCGTCGAACAAGAACCCTTTGACGATCTGCAGGTACATGATAAGCCGCCAGATGATGATCTTTCCCTTGGCGTTGGATATCGCGTTGGCAAAGTTCGTCGCCACAGTGACCAGCTCGATGGTCGGCAGTATTTTGGCGAGCTCGGGCAATATGGACGTAAAGTGCTGGAGGGCAATCGTCTGGGTGCCAATGATGGAGGGCGGGGACGTGGTCGCCATCATGCGATTGACTTCAGTCAAATGAGACCTGACCTCCTTTTTGAACGTCGCTTCGAGGTGTTCAGCGGTCGGGCCACCAGACGTTCCGAGCTCTGTGGACTTTTGCAATTCCCGCGCGCGAGTGATGAACTTGAAGATGTAATGCCATACTTTGAGCGCAGCTCGGAGAGGGGACGCCGTGTCCGTGCCAGTTGGATTCTTCAAAAGCTTGTCCATCGACCTGAGCATATGAGAGGACGCTGTGGCACAGTTGAAGTGTTGTTCAATGTACACGTCCAAAACGGGCTGGAAGTTGCTGAACCTTCTGTCCTGGACGATCCCAAGCACCGTCACGAGCGCGTTGAACACGAGATTGTCCATCTCCCCCGATTGGTTCGTCTGAGAAACAAGGATCCCAAAGAGCGAATCAAAGATATCGCGCAAGAACTTGACGATCTCGCCTTCGCCGACAAACGTGAACTTGCTGAGCACGGTAGAGAGTAGTTCCTTGTCGGGTATCTGCCCCCATTTGAGAAGACTAAGCAGCACGGGGTTCTGGGTGAACTTGGTAGAGCACAAGGAAGATCGGATGACGAGAGTATCGCGGAGGGGAGGACCGAGCCTCTGGAGGTCGGGGGAGACGGTCACTTGATCTGGACGCTGACCGGGCATTACCCAGGGAGAAGACGACAGATACATGTCCGGCGTGATTTGGCCCAGTCTGTCGGCCTTGTACAATACCAGGACATGGCTACCGTCCTCCAGGAATGCGCCTTGGCCGGGAAAAAGAGGCTGGAATGCGAACGCAAACACTCGCTCTGGCCCCAAAGCACGATTTCCTGTCCTGTTCCTGAACGTGAAGAAGAGATGCCAGTCGGGGACGCCCCGGAGAGGTAGCTGGAGCTTGATGAGTTCGCCGTACGTCGGCTGGTTGTTGCGAGCGAACACCAACGAGTGAAACAGCGTCACTGGCGGTTCACCAGATCCGAGAGAGATGGCATTCTCCACCGTCGCACCGGAAGAGTCTCGAACCTCGATTGTGACTTCGACGTTCTGAGCAGACGGCCCCGGACGAGCAAAGTTGACCATGCTGAGACGGGCAGACTGCGTGTGAGTCGTAAGGAATTCCCCGGACCAGAGTTTGATGTAGAGCTCGTTGCGGATGTCGCCAGGGAATACGACGTCGGGAAAACCGAGTCGGAGGGTGAGCGGGATATCTTGAAGGAGAGACATGTTCTCTCTTATGATTGTAGACGCGTCTCCATGGAAGATCTTGACGGACACGGCGAGCGTCTCTGCCCTGCAAACTTGGTCAGTTTGCCGAATCGAGCGGGAAAAAAAACAGAGGAGCACCTGGAAGACTTTTCGAATTCTCTCGAGTTACCTGCGATGATATCCTGATGAAGCATTGAAAATAGCGCCTCGTTCGTCGGAACGTATATAGGCATCGTGTGTTCGCGCATTGGGGACACGTCGGAACCTTCGGCAACCATTTTGCTCAGTTGCGTCAGCTCGAGCACAGCACAGCCAAACGGGCGACGGTAATTGGCGGTGTCGAGGAACGCTTGATTGAGTGGGGTAGAGGAAGTACGGATGGCCGCTGGTGCGTCGCCGAGGGAAATAGACGACTCGGACGGCCTTCGTCTGCTACTACTGTCGGAGCCGGGTAGGCCGGAGCTGATGCTGGAAGCCATTTTCATGGCGCCATTGCGAACGATTCGGCACACAAGAAAGAGAGTATCTTGGGCATCGCTCTGTGCGATATCGGTGAAGAGGGTGCGTGCACGGATGGTCAAGCCGCCCTCTCGAGCAAGGACGCCGTTGTGGTTGACGATGACGCAGAATTCTTCGGTGACGAATCGCGGGTTGTCCGAGTGCTTGTAGATGGAGAAGAATAGCTCTGAGACTTCTCCTGGTGCACAAAAAGAGGCGACAAAGGCGCGGAGGTCGAGGAATATGTGGTAGAATTTCACGGGGGATGGTTTGGCTTTGACGACTCCGAGAGATGGAGGGAGAGAACCAACGAGACGGGATGAATTTCGCTGGCGTACGAAATCGGGGAAAGCCGAGTGTGCTGGGGTAGGGTGTGGTGCAGAAGAAGAGTAATAGTCTGTCTGTGGATTTTTGGCGAGGTTGAGGTGGTCGGTTGGGAGGTTCATGTATGCCAAGGTTGTCTGCATGGCGTACATCCTGACTGCGCTAACCCAGCTGCGGGGATCGACCTCGCCCTCTACGTCGACGGCGACGAGAGAACCCCAAGTAGGATGCCTGACGATGATGTCGAGGTCCTGTACCATGTTGCCTGTGACTAGCCTGGCGACGCAGTCTCTCCTGAGAGCGACCGTTTCCTCTGCGCTGAGAGTCTGGGCAAGGAGCTGCCTTCTTCCGAGGTGGAGTGCCTCTATGTGAGACTTTACTGCATGAAAGAGCGCATATTGCCGTTTTGCGAGGTAGAGGAACATGAGACTATGCCATTCTCTGAGGGCGGAGGCGATCTCGTCGATGATGGGCTGTATAGCGCCAGACGCAGTGTCGTCGCCAGATTTGAGAGACGGACGGGGAGGGAGGGGTTTGAGTACTTCCTCGGAGGGGGCGGCGGAATAAACGCTGGCGGGGTAGACCGTGACTGCAGCACGGGACGACTTTGCCTGGTCAGGGGGCGGGGGGAGCTTGAACGACTTGCGATCGTCCTCGAGTTCGCGGCCCTTTTGACGCGGGTGGTCTGAGCCGGAAGGTGCGCGCTCGCGTTTCCACTGAGCGAGGTAATCGGTGACGTGCGATGGAGCGTCGGGTGCGGGTGCGGGGTTGTTGACGAGGGAGGTGACGAGATCGGGAAGACGGCCCTCTGCGTCTGAGAGCTCATCGCGGGCGTAGATGTGGGAGGCGGGGAATATGCCGATGAAGACCTGCTGTGGCTCGTCGGCTCTGGGGTGGGGCCAGGATGGTGTGAGCGGGGGTGGACGACGGGCTGTGCATACTACATAACTAGAGACGGGGGAGGATTAGCACGGCGTCGACGAGGGTTGCATGACATACCCTCTGTACCACACGCCGTCTGCCTTTGGTGTGTACTTTTCAAAGGCGTAGACCTCGTCGCCGACCTCGAGTGAGACCACGTCACGGTGGGCGGCGAGGTCCGGGTCTGATACCTCCGTGATGGTCGACATCGGTCTACGCGTCGATATGCGCTTTGACGGCGAGAGTGGGTGTACTGCATAACCGTATACGATGAGGGGGAGAGGCTCCCAAACGCCTCTGCGTTGACCCATTTGATGGAGAACGTAGCTAACAAACCAACCCAAAAAAAATCACAACTTCCGAATACACAAACCTTACTAGTCGATACAACAAGAATGTCATTATTAGCACGCCGAAAGGGTATATCTACGATGCGTCCCAAAACGAATGCTTGTATTTAATACTTTCCCCCCGGGTCTAACGGTCCGAGTGGTCCATAGGGTCGAATTTGTCCATGATGTGATTGGGACGAGGCTGGCGTCTGCATTAGATGCTGTTGGGACGGGTTGTCCGACAACTGATAGCGCGGTGAAGAAGTCACCGGCGTTCGCGCAGGGGAGGCGCTCGGAGAGTCTTCGAACCCAGAGTCCAGCATTGCTTCCAACTGGTCGTCGCCCACTATATCCCCCTCCCTCGCACCCGCCGCAACGTTATGCAGTCCCACAGGCGGCGGAGGGTACTGCACACTGCCCTCGTTGTATCCCCCGACCTGCTGTCCCCAATAGTCCTCGTCCGAAGAAGCCAGCGAATACGTGTCCGAACTCTCCGGGTACGGACTCGCGCCTCGGACGCTCAGCAGATCGTTTTCACTCGTCACGAACCCGCCAGGATGCCGGCGCTCCAAATCTCTTCGCCGTCGTTCTTCCCGTTTGATCTTGCGCAGCCTCGAACGCTCCCAGTCTTCCCACCGGCGAAGTGACACAGACAGTCCGCTGACAGCAGCGCTGCCCGTCCCGTGTGCTTCACTCTTGGCTTCTCCTTCCACTTTCCTGCAATGACTAGTCAGCATCAAGCCAAGCGACCATCAAAACACCAACCTCGTCTCTCCCCACGAAAAGTCGTCAAAGTGCCAAAAGGCATACACAGGCAACACAAAATTCCAGATGGGGAGCGCAATAAGGTATATCAACATCCAAAACACGTACACAATCTTCCGCGTCGTGATCAAAATCAGGACGGCAGGAAGACCAAGCACAGCCACCAACAACGTCAACGGAATCGCCTCTTCGAAATTGACCGGAGGGTTGATGATCATGCTCACGATGAGCATATAAGTCAACGCGATGGCGATCGGAAGAACGACGGTGCCGAGCAAATCCATGAATACAACAAATTGCATGCTGAAACAGAATGTACCACAGAGGTTGCGTACAAGCACAAGCTCCATGAGGTTGTGAATCGTCGAGTTGATCCACCGGCGCCGTTGAGATAGTAGAACAGAGAACGTATCGGGAACAACAGTACGGCACCGAGCTTGCGGGAGAAACATCATTTTACGGTTGGGAAACGTCCGGATCAGAATCGTGGTCAGGAACCGATCTTCGCCCAGCAACAAGAGGTTTTTCTGGTGCAGAGTCGAGACTTCGGTTTGACTATACTCGCGAACGATTTCGGGCTTGACGATGAGAGGAACCCAGTCGTCGCCGTTATTCCGACGAGCTTTCAACCGGAACATTGAAAAACAGCCCGGGAGGCATGAAACACCACCAAACACGGATTCGAATCCCTTGGCGAGGTGATGGGAAATAAAATATTCAAACACTTGGATGGCCGTAACCCATGATGCTCGTTTGTTGGCTATCCGGGTCTCTCCACAAACACCCATGATCATCTGATCATGATGCATGCAGTTGACCAAAGCCTTGAGCGAATCGGAAAACACTTTAGTGTCCGCGTCGACCTGTCCATCACAGTGAGACCTCGGCAAAGCATCAACAGCAATGAGAACCTTCATACCATCAAGCAGACCTCAAAGAAGTCAGGAGTTACACCCATGAGCACGTGTATCTTACGAAACAAGTCAAAGTCGAGTGGAGTCATGCGATCGTTGTAAGTGACCCTGGAGAAAAAGTTCATCAGGATGAGCTGACTGTCGCGCTTGCCACGGTTGCCTGGCTTCTTGTCTGTCGCCTCGGCTTCCATTCCGCACTTGACAACGATCAACGTAGGAGTGCGACGACCGGCACAAGCTTTGCAAACAAGTTTGTAAGGGCCCAAAGCTCTCGCCGAAAAAGAACGTACTGTAATGGCCGGCGTACACCATCGCGCGATTCTCCCTCTTGGCCCCAGATCCAACCGCAAAGTAGCTCATGGGTGTCGGATTTCCAAACCGTGGGTCGACTTCCAACAGGCTAACACAAATATCTGGCGTGCTGCTCTTCTCTCCCGCTCCAGTAATCATCCCATCCGCAACGACGAAAATGAGTTTCCGATGGTCGGAATACGTAGTTGCTGAGATCGCATCGAGGGTCGAACGCATGGACTCTTCGCCCTCGGAATAACAGGTGACCAAACACACTGCAAAGAGTTCAGCCCCGATTTGCGCCAAGCTCATGACCTGACCCGGTGGTGACTGAGGAGTTGGTGGAGAAGAGGGTAGGCGGGTTTTGGAGAGCGTCGCAGGTTTTTTGGCATCCCTGGGACCAGCCCAAGGAGCCATCCCGGTCTTGTTATCTATAGAGATGTTGGCACCTTCTGGCATGACCGCTGGGCTGATGGCTGAACGGTTGAGGTCCGTGCTGTCGGGAGGACCTGCTAATCTGGCAGAAAGGAACCAATTGAACACGCATGCCATGGTGAATCGCACGATGACGAGACCAAGGATGACGATGAGGCCGAGGTAGAGAAATAGTGATGACACGAAACAACCGGGCGTAATTTTGTCGATGTTGCCAGCGTAATATCTTTGAGTGAGACAAGGGACAACGGATTTGGTGGTGGGGTTGCTGTAGAACAGCATGGTGGCATCCTTGCTGCTGGTATTGTTCGGTTGATTGAGAATGGTACGAATCGCAAGGTCGATGGGGTCGGAAGGGAGAGGGGTGGGATGAAGTACCACGTAAGGATTCATGTTGAGGACGGCGCCATTGATCACAAAGTAGTTGGCCAAGCTGGCAACCTGTATCCAGTCATAGCCAAGAAGCTGTGAGGTCTCCTGCATGTTGAGCTGGGTGAAGGTAGAAGAAGTATTGAGAGGACCGAGAGGACAGGCAGAGGAGGTAGGACACGGAACGTCCGTCGCGGCATGGAAGGAGAGACCATGGCAGGCGTTGTATTGCGATGCACTTCGTGTGAAGTAGGGAGTGATGTCTTGACCGGGCTCTTGTTCTGTGAGCAAGTTTAGGTTGACGGCGGAAGAGCGTGCGGCGGAAACGTTGTAGACGACGCCCTGTACGCTGAGGGTGCCTTGGACTGCCCCGAGGGTGGTGTAACGAGCGGAAGTGGTGCTAGAGGTGGATGGACAAAGAACCTTTTGTTCGCCGACGGTGATGAATGCGACGACGAGACAAAGAACGAGGATGATGAAGCAGAGCGCAATCTTCTCCCTCCATGCCTGTATCATGCTCTTGTCTCTGAAACCGCCGATGGAGGTGAGGAGAAAAGAAGGTGCCCAAAATGTGACGATGTGAGAGAAGGTGTGCCATGGGTCGAAACCACCGCCGGGCGCGATGCCAGGTATCCAGCCTGAGGCGGTGGGCACGAGGGAAGACGGGGGGTTGATGAGGGGTACAGGTGCAACACTGCGCTCCGGGCGAGTGAGAGTCTTTGCACGACGGATGGTAGTCGCATTGGTGAGCGGTGGTCGACCGTTGTCGGGACGTTGAACTGGCTGTTCAGGCAAACGCAACGACCGAGACATGGACAAGAAAATAAGAAAAAAAAAAAAAAAAAGAATGTGTGTTCGTCGTGAACAACGTCCGAGCGAGGGAAAGTGGTTGTACGTTCACGCGTTCCTGTTTCGCTGGCCCGCAACACCCCCACATGTCCGACGCCGGGATCGACGTCGGGCGCAATGTCAGGGCAGTGATGGACTCGGGCCAAATGGATCGATCCAACGTCGTCTACGATCGCTGGATTCTCCAGGTGCGCATCCTCACCCGATACTTCGAGTACTACCATTCACCCCGGTAGAAGCTCGCTCCCCTTGCTTCCCAGCACCACTTGAGCGAATATAGCCGCCTGAAATACGGTCGTCACGGTGCGCGTTTAATATCTGTCTCTTTCACTGTTGATCGAATCTGTATCCAAGGTTGCCCTGTCGCGTATGCGCCACTGTCCTTGCATCTACCCGACGTGGTCCGCGGCCTACGCGAGCGCCAGGAAAAGTACGCGGACAAGGTGCTCTGGTGGCCTTGTACCACCCCCGTCGGACGAGAGTCCCGTCCCCTCCTGATACCAGCAGCGAGACAACGCGATGCTCTCGCAACCGGTGAGACCATACCGCATCCAGACCTCCAGCTGGAACTGTTCAATGCACTCTCGGAATCCATCCCTGCCCAACCTCAACGTCTCTTGCACATAAAGACATCAGAATCCCATCCCATCAAGTCAGTCGTTCCACTGACAGTCCCCTCCTCGCTGAACTACCCATTCGCAGTGTTTCACCAATCATACCCCCAGAGTCACTCGTTGCAATTTCGTCTCATCTCATTCCATGTAAACGGCGCTGCCCTGTCTTGTTTGAAATAAATATCCCCTACAGTCTCGACCACATCGCCGGACATCCTCACCAAGTACAACTATTTCCTCCTCTCGGCTCGGTTCCTGTACCCTCTGTATTACCACCCAAACGCTTGCCATCAAATGACCTCCGTTCGTCTGTCTCGGGCGCTCTCAATGCAGCCCTCAACACCAAACTTTCGCTCCCTGCTCTACCAATCCCCTCGTCGAAAATCCTACTATCGTTCAAGCGTAATCTCAGGAGCCATGTTGCTTTAGATGGAACGTCCGAAATCGACGCCATGAATGCAATTCCAAAGTTGGCGCCATGTCACACCATATTGCCGTCCACCCAGATACCACCTCAAATTCCACACAGCCGCCTCCCGTCGACACTCCCGACTACGTACGCATTACATCCCTTTGTGCCTTACGTGTGAGTAGTCTCCTTAGATTACCATACACTATCTTATATTGGGTATAGTCGCGCACCAACAGCTCCCTCTCCCCCCAGAAAGGTTTCCAAGTTCCGGGCTTTAAAGCCGTCTCCCACCCGACAAGGTACAGCCAATCAAAAACCGTTCAAACTTGGAAACCTGCTTTTGTCATCTTGTCCTGGAAAGAAAGGTTCGTTCTATCTCTCGTTCGCTTTTCTCGTATCAACATCACCCAAAAAGTACGATTGCATGGTCCCGCACGTGGGCGAAGTGCGGTCTGTCGAGATCTGGAGATTGATTTGCGACGGATGAAGATGCTGGGGGCGCGATGCGTCGTGTGGTAAACGTCCTTCTCTCGTTATATTGGCGCAAGTAGTGACGTTATCGAAGTTGCCTCGACGACGACGAACTCGAATTTCTTATTGGTGTCTCGTGGGCGAAATACTGCCAAGTCGCACATCGAGAGGGTCTCGACGTCCTTCGGTACGCGCATCCTGCACCCCATGCCCGGTGCTTTCCCACTGATGCGCTCCACGCTTTGCAGCGTCCCCCTACCCGAAGGTCTCGCTCCGCTTTCGCCCCAATCTCTGGACGCCGATCTTGATCGGATCATCGAGAGATACACCCTACAGGGCATTTCCGTATTGGTGCACTGCAGAGGGGGAGTCGGTCGCGCTGGGCTCCTCGCATGTTGTTGGATGCTCAAGCTGGGACTCTGCGGATGGATCGAGACGGACGTGACCACTACAAGCGACGACGCCCCACCGGAGCGTCTTCGGTGGAATACAGACACTCTCGTGCGGCGAGGTACATTGCAGCTGGTAGAGCGGGCGATCGAGGTGACGCGAAGACGGAGGAGCGTCAAAGCCATCGAAACGTTGGAGCAAGTCCAGTTCCTGGTAGAATATGTCGATTATCTGCGGACATGTGGGCGTATCGGTGGAGATTCTAGCAACTCATGATGCGAGCTGCCGGCTTCATATCTCTCTATCGTACACTACTTTACGTACTACCAGCTATTGTAGGTGCACAATCTTTGGACGTCGCTCTGTGTGCTGGGTGGAGTGGGAGGTGGGCTGCGAGGAGTGGCACAACCAAGTTTAGTACTGCCGCCGCAGCAAACGTTTCTACCTCCTCACTGGCAATGGCATTTCTTCGCGCTCCCTCACCATCGTTCTCTTTCCCCTGAATATTTGTGAAGATGGGGCACTGAGTGGTGAGATGAAGAGATCACCAGCCTAATATCTCTATTGTACACTATGTTACTACCAGCTATGAGAGCGCAAGCTTCGAATCCTAAGCATACGGTGAGCACCAGTTAAATTACACATGCGTGTCATCAATACGCGGGAAGCGATTCAATAGTGGGTTGTGTGGTCACTGCAACTTTCTCGTCAAACCACGATCTGTCTTCCTCCGGAGCGTCCTCCGCCTGCTCCATCTTTTGAACGATGAACTGGGCATCATCGTCAGAAAAGCCACATCGCTTCATCAGTTTCTTCTTGACGACTTTTCGGTCAATCCGCTCTGCGTGGCTCGGAGATACCCAAGAGCGCATGTGGAACATTACCCGCTTGAACCAATTCGTCTTTTCTTCTTTCCAGATGGTCTGACCACTGTGTTCAAGGAGAAGCTTCCGAATGGTCTGCCTTGACTCCGCGTACTGTGCGCTGAACACGTTTTTGAGGCCGCAAGTGGCCGTGATGCAAGCATGTGCGATGGATCTGAAGCCGTAATCTTTTATATCCTTTTCGTTCTCTTTCCACCATCTCTCCATGGGATCGTGCATCTCCAAATGCGTGACAACAAGAACGACGGGGACCTGTTTTCTGCAAAACACCTCCACGAAGAGGCTGTACGTTTGCTGACTCGTGATGGAGATCCGTCCACCCTTCATGCAGAACACAAGGAGACTGATGCCGCCCGACTTCTCCAGTTTGGAGATGAGCGAATACGCCTGGTAAACGGCGTCCAGGTATTCGGCCTTCTTCATCTTGCCCTGGGCCTCGTGCAGACCAGCTGTGTCATGCAGCGTAAAGTCGATGTCATCGATGGAGACCTCGTGATGCGTCGACTGGAGCGTACAGCTCTTTGCACAGCTCGAAGTTTTGGCCAGGACCTCGCCAGCGATAAGATTGACGAGCGAGCTCTTGCCCACGCCGACGTCTCCGACGATCAGAATGTTACGGCGGTTGGAATCGGTGAGGGTGGGGCTAGAACACATGGAAGGTGACCGCATGGTGGCGAGCAGACGACTAGCTGCGAAGTGATGATGGGGGAGATGTGTGGTGGCAGGCGGCAGGCGATGGGTATGAAGTATGTGCGCCAGGATAACGCGTCCTCCCCAGGAGGCTGTATTCTGAGAATTTGACGATCAACAGTTGCGGTTAGTTACCCCCTTTTTATAAGTGTAAGGATGGGATTGGCACGCGATCGTCGTCCTCCTAACGGCCCGGTTCCTTGTGTATCGCCTGCCGGATGATGGAGCGTTTCGAACGCTGGAGAGCTTCTCAGGTTCGAGATGAGCGTCTCTTTCTTTCCGCTTTCTTGATCATCCGAGTCGCGGTTCCCGTCTATGGTAAAAATGTCATCAGAGATGATTAGAATCTGCGAGGCGCTGCAGATGCGAGGACAGGGTGATAGCGAGTGTGGGACACTTGCTACCGTGTTTCAAATCAAAGAATGAATGTATCACAACTCAGAGGCGCCCGTGCGTCATACAGGGTCTGATATCGACAACGAGGAGGAGGCATGGGGTTAGATGCAACGTTTTCAGATGCAAAAAAAGGAACAAGATCACTGACCTTTAACTTATTGCAAGACGGCCTAGTAGTTGCTGAATGATTCATGTCAGTGGTCACAAAATACTAGATCTACTTACTTACTGTTCGTGGAGAGCCACGAAGAAGCGCCACAGCTGTCCTTCCGACCACATTCTGATAGAAGCACTTTTGAGCAACGTGCATGCGGTGACCCAGCCTCATTGCTTGAACCCTGGCTCATTCATATCTGACATGCTGTGAATCTAGCAGTTCGCCGCGTTCAGTTGACGCAGGGCATGTTGCGGTTGCAGACATGTGGACATCGTGGGCCCCGCCCTTGACAAACTTTTCCAAAACCTCTGCTGGACCGCCTGCGACCGCCACTCCATTGAAAACTTTGCATATAAAGCTAAGAACATGAGTTTCGTCGCGATGACTTCCATGCCGCTCAACAAGCTCCTCCCACAGGTAGGCACCTGTTCTCCCAAGACGATATGACGACGAGTCGTATGCCTTACAGACGCATTTATAAACAGAGTAAGAACAAAAAACCGAACATGAATCCGTCAGACGACTCCACTGTTGGGCGTACGGTAGGCCCCTACCATTCGTCTCCCCAATTCCAGCCTAACCCACTGTGCTCACAGCGTGCTCGACCCCAACCCCAGCCCACTATCTCCATCATAGATAGAGGGGTTTTCGACGATTACCCTGCGCAGCCGCCCGGGCCTAAAGCTAGTTCAAAGAAACATACACATGCCCTCGAGGTTGTAGGATGGTTCAACTCATACTGAACTAGATACTGACTCTTTTTTTCAGACCTCGCAGGTTTACAATATCGTGGTTTTCGGTGATAGTGGAGTCGGTAAAAGCTCCCTAATCAACATGCTCGCTGGTCAGGAAACTGCGGCAACTTCCGACGGTGTCCTCGGGTGCACCTTTCAGAGCCATCGATATCAGTTCACCATTGGTGAAGAGCGGGTTAACATCTGGGACACTGCGGGCTTCGACGAGGGCACACGGGGTCGTGTATCGCCTGAGGTCGCCGAGAAAAATCTGGTCAAACTGCTCCAGGATCTGCGGGGTGCGAACGGCGTCCATCTATTGGTCTATTGCATTCGCGGCCCGAGTGTCCGGAAGTCACTGGCAAGGAACTATGTCATCTTTCACTCTGCGATATGCAGGAAGAAGGTTCCCATCGTTGCTGTCGTCACGGGACTGGAAAACGAACCAGATTCAATGGACAATTGGTGGACCAGAGGCGAGAAGGAGCTAGCCAAGTACAAGATGCGCTTTGACGCTCACGCATGTGTCACAACCATGAACATGAACAAGTTCGTGGGCTCTGTATTCGAAGAACGCAGCAGATCTTCGCAGGAGGTGGTCCGGAGGCTGATCATCGACCAATGTCATGGACCTGCAATTCGACCGCCGATCGATTCTAATATCTTCATCAAAGCCGCCCTGCGCGACTTTCGGTCGATGATGAAGTCCGGCTGGGAGAATATAGGATCCTCTGGCTCAGGACCCGCTGCTTCTGTCTTTTTTTCTCAAAACGACATTCCACTCATCCATCCAGGCTTTTTTGGTAATCCTAGACAAATCCACTCTCAGATAAACGGACGCTCGTTTGTCTTTTATCATGCCGATGATCCCTCGGGACGCTATATCAACCAAAAGCTGCCCAAAAGCGGTGCCGATCTGTTGATCTTCGCTGGGCGGCTGACGGAATACAACTTGCAGAAATTTCAAGGGTTCTATAAATCTTGCAGCGGTGAGGTCTGTCCTCTCCTCATCATCACGGATAGTCGCGAGTGCGCCCAGTGGACAAACTACCTGAACGGCTGCGGAATCAGCGCACATGTGGAACCATTTGCCAAGGTTTCACAGATCCCAGCAAACCTATCGGATCTGATTGACGAGTTATGTCTCGTTAGGGGGGCTACCCAGTCCGGGAAGGAAAAGATTCTCAGGTATTTGAGGCGGGGGTCGAAGGAGAACGCTGCTGATACATGATATCAACATCACACGGCAATCCGTTTTCGGAGGGACGATGTGTCGTCGCTTGGGACACACGAGTCTCACGTACAAGTTAGATTCGTCATGGGCTCGTACTATTTATGCTCGTATGGATCTCGCATACCAGCCTGTATCGTCTGCATGACAATGAGGTGACTTGTCATCACATCTTTATTTCGTTCCACTTTCAACTAGCTAGTAGCTATGTACTATCCAATCGAGTAACGTTAGGCTGCGGGTTGCTAATTTGAGCATTTCGGACAATGTCCTCGTCGTTCGCCAAAACAAAACTCAAGGCCGCAAGAGACGCGCTTGGAAAGAAGCAATACGACGCGGCTCGCGATGCAGCCCTCCAAGTCCTCGACTACGAGCCCGACAACTATAACGCGTGCGCCCCAGTTTCGGATCGCTTCGCATACCACTGAATCGGTTGACGCTGCAAGAACAGTCATGTATTCCTGGGTCTCGCCTTCCTCGAACTGGGAGAACACGATAAGAGCGAACAAGTAATACCATCGTGTGTGTTGCGTATTCGGACGGCCTGACCACCGCACAGTATTATCGCAAAGCAATCGAATTGAAGCCAGATCAGATCCTTGCCTGGCAGGCGAGTCACGCTCGTCGTTGTAGTTCGCTTGACCAGCTCATTTGACTCCACAGGGTATATCACAACTTTACGATAGAAGTGATCGATGGAACGATCTCTCAGAGGCGCTGGAACACATGATGCAGATGTTTTCCAAAAGGTGTGGTCGTGGCGCTCAACTCTTCATATCCAACGGCAAACGTTCTCTCTAGTGATGATGCCGCCAAATGTGCGGAGGCTCTCCAGAAGTTGATTACAGTGAGAAGGCAGCACGGCACTCATCAACAGGTGGATGCATTCTCCGCCGTTCAGCGGATATTAATTTGATGTTGTCTTTTTCGTCAGATAGTGAGCGCCCTCTCCTACTTGCTTCCCGACTCGTCATTATTTGCGACGTTGTCGAATTTACCACCTCCGGACCCAACGAACCCGACTGCATCTTCAATCTTTGACACGCAAACGGCGGTTCACAATTCGCTCCCTATTATCGAAGAGATCATATCAATCATCGAACCGGATGAAGAAGTGTTTATCAAGAACGAATTCGACAAGAGACGCACGCGTCTCGGCGGGCCTTCTCCTGACCAACTTAAGAAGGACATCGGGATGGAAGTGTGGGGTGCATCCAAAGTATGACCGGTTCCGATAAGTTTGCCACCTCTACTGATCGCTCAATTCAGTTGCCGTCGCTGTACCAAGAAGTTCTGAACCATCCAAATACTTCTGATGAGCTCCGTCGTTCTACCGAGGCAAAACTCATCATGTACAAACAAAAGTACTTTTACGCATTACCGACGACATCCCCAGAGAAGGTTCCCCTTGGGAAAGAACTCGACGAGCTCGTAGAGGGCGTGGTCATAATTGGAGCACCCGACGAACTCTCGTGGTCCATATTCCTCGAAGGAAAGGATACTGATACGATCGGTTCGTGTTAATCAGTCTCGTCCAAGTGGTGTTACTTAGAACCGCGACAGTTGGGTACGGTCTGGACTATCTTAGACAGTACACGAGACTCTTCCCAGCCACTCCGCTGGCACAACTTCTCGGAGGTTATTTTCTATATGCTGGAACGCCTCTTGGAGTGGATGAAGACGAGGAAGAAATTGGGCATCCTCGACGCACGGTTGATGTCCGAGACCCATTTGACATCATTATGGTATGTTTAATCCTCGAATCGTTATGTCCTCTTAGTTCCTCTCATTACTAGGAAGCTTTTGGCTCGCTGCCCGATTCGCTTCTAGCCAGTCACATAGTTACCGAAGTCTACCTGCAAGAACTTGATTACTCCAGTGTTATCAGTGTAGCGGAGAGCGGACTTGAGCTTGTTCGAAGGCACGAGCAAAATACAGGGCGCAAGATCCGCCAGTGAGTATTTGCATACGCCAAGCCGCGCAGTTTACGACGCCTGCGCCTTTCAGAGTACACAAGGCATTTACCGTAGGGCTTGCAAGCGCTCTCGTGCACTTGTATCCACCGAAACATCACCCACGTGCTCTCCGACTCTTGGGCGACGTCCTTGAATCTGATCCTAACAATGTAGATGCGTTGATCGGCCGTGGCTACGTTCTTCAGCATGCTGGGAAATGGGAGGAAGCTGAAAAAGCATTCACCAAAGCGACATCACTGATTCCGCCAGAAACCCAGAAGAGTGTCCGTGCGCGAGAGGAAGGTGCCTGGTGCCTCAGCAAGACTCAAGTTGGAAAGGGGGTTCAGGCATTGAAGGAAGTCTTGAACGACCTACAAGGGGACGAGCATGACATGGATCGAGCTCGATGCCTATGGCGCGTTGGGCAAGGCTGCTGGGAAATGGGAGGTTGGTTCACATTTTCATCTGTTTGGTGATCATTTCTTATCTCGAGCACAGTTGACTTCCGAGAAGAAGCTTTCTCCTACTTCATTAATTCTCTGAAGTTCGACCGGACATATGCCCCCGCGTACACTTCTCTCGGTGTATATTACTCCGAGTCCGCAGACCCACCTGATCCCACTCGAGCCTCCAAATGTTTCCAGAAAGCATTTGAACTTGACCCACGAGAAGCAGACGCTGCAAAGAGACTCGCAGAAGGATTTGCCAACGAACGGGAATGGGACCTTGTCGAGGTCGTCGCTCGCAGGACAATTGATGGCGAAGGTGGACTGGATGCTGGAATTCAGACCCAACATGGTGCAGCTATCAGCAGATACCTCCCCACGAATGCCTGGGCTTGGAAAGCAGTTGGCGTGGTCGAATTGGTGAGCCAGATGAAAGACCACGTGTTTTCGTTTTCTCAATGGAAGCAGATGCACAGGAATTACTCACAATCCATTGAAGCTTTCCAAGTAGCGTTGCGCGCAGAGCCAGAAGATCAGCTCTTGTGGCTGCGTCTTGGGGAAGCCTACAGCAAGGCAGGTCGTCACGCTGCCTCCTTGAAAGCGCTTTCCAAAGCCCATGAGCTTGATCCAGACGACTGGATTTGCACTTATCTGATTGGGGAGGTGCAGCACCAAACTGGCAGACTTGTCGACGCCCTTCTTTCGTTCAATCTCGTCCTAGATGCACGACCGAAAGAGATTGGAGTGTTGCTGTCCCTTGCGCAAACACAACTAGATCTTGCTCGGCAGGAGCGTTTCACTGGTTTCAGTGCAAGATCCGAGCAATCCTTCATCGCAGCCATCACAACATGCTTCAAAATGCTACAGGAAGGTCTAGGTCATGGGGGCGTGACGTGGAAAGTAGTTGGAGATGCTCTATTCGGCTTATCGAAAGCAGCCGTGTTCGTGGACGAACAAACCGTCGCAGAAACCGTCGACCACGCCAATTCCCTATTGCAAGGCCACGCAAGTACCCGGATCGCACAAATTCTCCCGCAGACATCTGCGACAAGACATACCCCGTTGACGCGCCGCCATGTACTCGAAACCGCCATTGCTGCCTATGACCACCGAATCACTGTTGGTTCAATAGAGGATATTTCCCTGGGTAGCGCGCTCTTTGACCTAGCCATGGCGCTCTATGCTTGGTACACTGATGATAAGGGGGATGCCCGCGAAACTGCGTCAGAAACTGCAATATCACTTTTAAAGCAGGCGATACAAAAAGAACCTGGAAATTCCGTTTATTGGGCTACGCTGGGCAATATGTATTTCCTCGGAAAACCCAAGGCGGCGCAACACGCATACATCACGGCTCTTGAGTATGATTCCAAGGTTCGTTCCGCGTATGCGCTATCATGCGAAGACCCTGTTAAAATCGTGTGGGTCAGAACGTGGCGACGTGGGCCAACCTGGGTCTCCTGTATCTGTACCACGATGACCTGGAACTGGCGAATGAAGCGCTGCTACGAGCACAGATATCAGACCCCGACTATACCCTCGCTTGGGTTGGGCAAGCGATGGTGGCTGCTGCAAATGGACACGAAGCTGACTCTCGCGGATTATTGGGACATGCAGTTAGTCTCAGCGCCGACGTGGTGAGTAGAGCCTACTTTACATCCACCAGCGCACTAATTGACTCGACTAGCCACTAGCTGATCTCGAGTTCGCATCAAGAGTGCTCTCCGCGCTGTCAGCCACTACCCGCTTTCAAGGTGGTGTTAAAGAGGAGCTCCTTCCTGCGTTCTTCGTTCTCAACCGTTATGTCCAACGGTGCCCGCAAGACCCCTGTGCTCTCCACCTATTGGGCCTGTTGTGCGAGCGTTTGGACCAGCTCGAAGAAGGGGCACAATGGATCTCTCGTGCGATCGTCCTGTTGGAAGCCGCTTACGAGGAATCCGAAGACCCGGTTGTCGAGAGACAGTTCACGATCGCCCACTCAAACCTAGCTCGGCTGAAACTCGGCCTCGGCCATCACGACGGTGCCATTGAATCGTTCGAGACGGTCCTCGGACTTCTTCCCGAAGAGGGTCCTGATAACGATGCGGAGACAATTATTCTCAGGGTGCAAGCGCTCTTCGGGGCAGGATTAGCGCAGTTCAAACTTGGGGATCTGCAGAACGCGTTGACGACCTTTCAATCCGCGTTGAATAGTTCAGGGGAGGACCACGTTATTCGCGCCCACGTTACAGTGCTGCTCGCCCAATGCATGTGGGCGATCGGAACGGAGGAGTTCAAAGAGTCTGCAAAGGCGCTTTTGTTGGACAGGTAAAGCGCATCGTTCCCCGTTTTCGTTCAGGTAGCTCACAGCGATCCAGTCTCTCAACAGACCCTGAGAACCTGATGGCAATCAACACGCTGGCGGGAATGGGTATTCTTACAGAGGACGAAAGCCTCGTCGATGCTGCATTGTCCGAAATTCAATCTCTTTCTATCGAGCGTCGGCAAGAGCTGGATCCGAGAAGAGACGTCACGTATCTGTTGATACAGCATCATCTCGGTCAAGTAAGGATTGGCTTGCATCATAGTATTTGGGAAGTCGCTGATTCCACCACAGGGTGATGTCGAACAAGCGACCAGAATTGCACAGAAAGCATTGCACGCCGAACCATCAAACGTGCAACTACGGCGTGAACTCGCCTCCTTGATCTTGCAGCAAGGTGATCTACGGACGACACGCACGATTCTGGGGATCCATTCCTCGGAAGAGGACATGACGGAAATGAAGGAGACCCTTCCGTTGGTTGCGATTGCGAGAAAGGGGGAAGAAGCTGTCAGATGTGCGCAAAAGGCTGTCCTGTTGGATCCAGGAAAGTTGCAAAATTGGCAGACGTTGGCATATGTAAGAGCTAGGGAAATGTCATGAATACATGAGGTGTTGTCCCATACAATCCACAATATTTTGGCACACGTCTTCTGTTTTCTTTTGGCGTATACCGGCAATGAGATAGAGACCATTAGCGACTTCACGCTGGTCACCGCTTCGCTTGGTTGGCGGCCTCTGATCAACGAGAATAAGATCGAACGGGTGAGATACGTTCAGAAAACACCTGCCCACCTCTTCGCGTAGCATCTTCCAGCAGCTGCGTATCGACATGCTCCGCAGGCAATTGCACATATCGTACGACCGATCCTCGGATGAAACAGTTCTTCACCGCCATCTGTGGAGGGTGTCAGTTAGAACGAGAACGCGACGGACGCGAGCTCACCATGTGCGGGTGTCTTGTCTCATCGAGAACCTTGATCGAATCCAAACGGATGTTGAGGAATCTGTGGTTACGGGGATCTCGTCAACGCGACCAAGTTGGTGTGCTCAAGCGCCGTGTACGCACTGGTCGACAGATTTGAGTACACCGGATATCGAGAGGTCGTTTTTGAGCTCGACGGTGACCCGCTGGTCTGTGAGTGTCTTGAACACTGAGAAGATAAGCTTCAGGAGATGAGCTACGTGTGTTGAATGGCAGGTGGACTGGATGGACCAACCATCCTGATATTGTTGTAAAGTCAAGTTGGGTAGCACGTTATGTAACTAGGATAATCTACAGAATCCATTCTGTGATACGCCCATAACTGCCAAATCACCCCCCATCAATCAAACTCTGACATGTCAAAGTTATATGTAAAGTGCTGGATGTACGATAAATCTGTCAGTCGTCACTCGCTGCCAGTCGGGCATAGTCGTACCTTGTACAGACACATGATTTTCACTACCCAAGCTTCGAGGTGATAGATCTTCTTGTTACCCATCCGCATTCGTAGCTCCTGCAAGTACCCATTCGAAACATCATTCTTTCCACCTTTGAATGATAGACGACGCACATAGAAAGCTGCCCAATGCATCACATCTGCCTTCAGGGCTTCGTCTACTCGCTCCACCACCCTGTCCGCCACAGTCTTGATACCGGACGATCAGACATGTCCCAAATCCCTGTGCGCTACACAGAACGGGAGGACCCTTACCTTGAGGATGATGGTGGGCGGTATACAGTGGCTAAGGAGCTCGTAAAATTTGGCACGGACTTCCATTACCCGTCGGGGTGACTGTTCTTGCACGATCAGATCGGCAACCTTGTGACAATATGTCTCCCAATCCGGCTTCGCGATGTTGAGAGACCCCGAAAGATCAGGTCTGTGGGCAATATCGTGGTCAAATGCGTGAAAGTGGGACGTCGGCGATCAATACTTGCGATTGCATCTTTAGGGCTTCAAACACGAGCAATGCTTTTCTCATATTGCCTGCAGCGTCTTCCGCGATCTGAGAGGATGCCTCTGGTGGGAGATCGAACTTGAGTTTCTTGGCGACATGTTCCAAGACAGTTTGCATCTACGCGGATATATATCATTCGCCGACTAAAGGTGATCCCGAAGGTATTCACCTCTTCTTGGTTTGGCGCGGCCACTCTGATCAAAAGACAACGACTCTTGATGGGTGCAATGAGCCTGCTTGTGCTATTGGCGCACAATATGATACGCAGGTTGGACATGTATTTTTCCATTGTTCGACGCAAGGCAGCTTGTGCATCGCGCGATAGGGTGTCGGCTTCATTGATGACCACAACTGTAGAGAACACGTGAGTACTGGAGCTTGGACTAGACACCGATCTGACCTTTGAAGCGCTGTTTGGCGCTGAGGTCGACTTGCTGCGTCTGGGCAATCTCCTTTAGTAGTTCTTGAATGATGACTCTGTCGTAGTTTCCTGCTTCACTTGAGAAAAGTCTGATTACGCGTGCATCAATGTGACCTCGTGCGTACAACACACCTCGGAGTCAGCTCGATGTGGTAATTGCTCTGGACCAGATTTATTTCAATCTTGCGTCTCGAAGGTGATACAAACACCCTCTGGTCGATTTTCAGCTGTATTGGGTGTTGAAGCTTGGTATCGTTCAGAGTATGGCTACGACTCACTTTCTCCACGCCAGTTCCAAACAACTGTCGAAGCGTGCAACTTATTCGTGTCTTCTTCCCAGCACCAGAAGGTCCATAGAAGAGTATGTGAGGAAAGTCTCCAGACGCAGCGAGCGACTTTAGGCGAGCTGACAAGCCTAAGTGGTAATGGAGTTCATCGAGCGTTTTTGGTCTAAACTATGGAGGAGAGTAAGAGTAAGTAGGCTTCTCTGTTCGTCCACTGAATTCAACTTGCCCTGTCAACCCAGAGAGACATGTCGGCGTTGGCCAAAGACAATGTGACAATGGTCGCGTTACGTCACGCGTTTACGACGTCACGTTTTCGCGTGCCTCAAAAACCACGCTATCAAGATAGACACACACTAGTGTGAATTTTTGCACGTTGACACGCTCCGATAAGTATCATGCACAATAGACCATAATGTGCACCTGGCCAGTCGAACACTTGCTTGTCACTATATTACAAACACTTGGGTAGCGCCGCGCTTCGCCGGCAGAAACCTTGTTTTTCTGGTTGAGCGTGAACTTTAAATACATATATAATCACTTAGTTCGAGAAATTTAAGTCAATTTATTACGTAATCATT
>JBBPOM010000163.1:0-40811 GCA_038091455.1 Leccinum uliginosum
GACCCGATCGAGTGCATGAATATCAACGACGCATTACCCACGACAAGCGTTCAAAGCTGATGCTGTCTATCATTGAATGGAACTCCTGGGACGAGCGCCGCTACCAATACTATATGTAGCATGCAACGGCAAATATCTAGCCAATCTGCAGTAAAGCAAGGTGACGACAGCATCTCAAACCACTGGGATTCAAGTTCGCGAAGCGATCTCTCTGTTGACATATTTCCTTTCTTTTTCTGTGTCCCATACCCATAACTTCTAGAAATTGGTGAACATCGAGCATCAATGTGTTCCGAACGGATCAAGCTCAAGGATTAGTAACTAAAATGACAACCGTGTCTAGGTCAGGCGAGCGCTCAAGGCGAAAACAAGCTCTTTTCCGTCGGTAGCTAAATAGCCATCGTTGCTGAGCGTATCTATGGCCTCGCGCGTTCATCCTCCTTGATGGTCCAGCTATATAGGAGCGAGTGGGTCCACTATTTTTTCACAGCACACACAAGTCATTCCATGAGCGACACCGCAACGGACAAAGTTGTCAAAAATAGCCAGGCTCTGAACTTGGAGCAACGACCTCTTTTGATCGAGATGGGAACCCCGGGCCCATCTTGCCACTAAACTCGGCGCATTGGCCCGTCTTGTGTTGCGCCGTGCATGGGTTTTGCCAAAATAAATAAATAAAAACACGACCCATGATGCGGATGTTCGGAAAGGCCATTTCCCATTTCCCACATGGCCTCGGTTTTGCGTGGTGTCATTTATATGAGGACTCGGAATCGGTTCGAGTGTAGTTCTGCGGCCCATCAGCGATCAACAACTCGATGAACTATTGAAAATACCTCCAGTACTAGTGTGCGAACTCATCTGGTTGTTTGTCCCTGGTAATGTAGCATACAACTGCTGCGTGCTGGCAATGTAAACTACTGTAATGATTATGATCGATCCAGCCATTGCCCCTGTCAGACTCTGGACCGCCCGGCCCGGGTCAGCCTACTCTATCTGCAGACTCATAATTCCCACGGCACTGAATCCGCACTAGCAAAATTTGAGACGGTAAAGTACACCGTGACTTATACCACAACAACAATTCATGGCCAATAATTGCGTGGGTTGTTTGCATCCACAGGTATCCACAGGTATCAGATTGCCGATTTGCAGGAGAGGGAGCAAAAGAGAGGCAAAATATTTCCGATGTGAACTCCAAATATAGTTTCTTGTTTGGCTAGTGGCTGAACCGTTCACTGGCACTGGATTTTTGCGATTAGTAGGAGTGCCACAGCATGCTATTGACTTCTTTCCCTGATCTTTATCGTGCCCACCTTCATGAAGGCGATAGACGTGATCCCGACCTTCGCAATTGACTAAAACAGAGCTGTTTTGTTCATGGGGATCACCCATTGGACTCAACGGTTCACAGAAGTCATGGGCCCACAACTCGACCAGATTGTTGGAAGACCGTTGAAGAGGACGAACACTGACATGGCAAGTCGATATTTGCGGTCTCGTGTGCGCTACCTCACCTCTACCTCGTGCTTCTAGCCTAGCCCACACTATTGCATCAAATGGAAGGGGCACGCAAGGTGTAAATCGATCGTTGGCGCCTTAGATAGTGGCAGAGATAAAGTAGGTGATGTGGAAGCCGGGGTAATCTTCTGAAGACGACGACTATGACGCATCTTTATACCAGATGAAAGCAGTTTGGGGACCTCGTGAAGCTACATCCAGTGTAATAGGCGGAAGGCAGCCAGTTTCAACTAGCTGCTTCTGCCTCGATCCTGTTCTGAATGCGCAAATTGTCTGTTGAAGGTGAGTCTCATCGTAGTGCGGTGAAAGGTTACATTATACATTGCATGCTCCACATTCAGACTGTGGTCTGATCACTTTGACATGCTTTGAAAAGTCGCTGATTCAACCTTCTGCGGGTCTCCTCACTGTAAGATGCGCAGGGCGTACCACTGATTCCCGGAAGCTTACACAATCACCAGCCATTTTGTCTATGCGGGACTCCGCGTCTCCAGAATCGCGTCGCAAAGACACAGGCGTGTCCATCAACCTGACTTGGGCGAAGCGGTGGCTTCTATGGGTGTTCTTGTTTGCCCCGAATGGACGAAAGTTGACCCACATCCAGCCGATCGTTCCCTGTGCCAACGGCTTCGCAGAATGAGGAATGAGTTAGGCACGCACCAACTTGCAGGTACTATGCGTCCGTCCGTTCACACGTTTTGATCAGTGGCAAAATTTCCTGACTTGGCTTATCTCCTACTAGGACTCCTAGCTCGTTTTGGAACGGAAGCAGCGCGTGACCCAGGGAAACAAAGGTTTCTTACTGCTCAATCATGCACAGTTGATCGATCGTTACCGGCAGCTGGCATGCCGCGGGGCCTCGAGGTGCCCCTTGGCTGAGATGCACTCCACTATCATACTCCGCATGCCATGACGAATGGAGCTCGGCCATCTTTGCTGCGTATCGAGTAATCTGATATGACCCGCAGCTCCGGTTCACGCTGCAAAGATACGCAGACGCGTCCTGCAGGAATCAAACGCCGTCCGACAAAAACATCTCGTCGAATACATTTCCGACCGGGGGAAATCGCATTCCGATCGTCTTGACAGGCGTTGTTGGCGTGCACAATCTGGAATAAGTCCCGACGGGCGCTTGTTTGCCGTGATCATCTTTTTAGCACCTTTGTTTCCAAATGATGGAGCCTGGTGACGACATTGTGTGAGTACGTTCACGCTGGTCGTCGCTAACTATCTCTTGCTGTTAGGACTTGTTTTTGACGAATAACACTGATTTTTGCCGTCAGCACCAATGGTGGCCGTCGTCGTGAAGAGGATAACAGATACATCAAGAGGAAGGCGAGAGGGTGAACAAGAAGTTGCCGGATTCAGGGCAAATCAGTATTCGATCATCAAGAAGCCCTTCGTTCCTGGAGGTTTTCTTCTTTCAGCATGCGGACGTTGCCACCGTGCAATTTCATCTCACTCACTCCACAGCGGCACGAATCTGAAGACTGTCAAAGGTGGCCAAGTCTAGGGGGCATCAAACTCAACTCTGTCGTTCTAAGCTGGCAAGCGCTCGAAACTGGGGCGCTGGCCCGAAGAGGACTAACCCTCTTACAACTTGGGCGTACACCATAACCATGTCAGGCTCACGACGAGAAGCAACGGTCAACGGCTTCACTGACGCTCCGACTTCTCGTTCATATGTCTCGAGAGTGAAAGAAATCATAGCGGTGGGTCAGGCACGTTCGACTCATGATGACTTCCGCGTGGGTACGTCCGCCGGCTATCGTCATCAATCGTTGGCTTAATCCGTTGGTCGAGGGTTCGTAAGGCCGGCGACGCACCGTCACCGCGTGCCAAACTGGGATTATTTCCCCAAGTTGCCATGCGTGCCATGCCGATTGCTCGTTTCGATTGTTATCCCTGTTCTTGATATGAGCGCTTTCGGGCAAGTTGCAGAGATTCCCAAGTGTCACATCGAGGACGGAGCGCCAAACATATGCAACAGCTGCGTGTGTATAAAATAGAGGCCACACCGTCGCAGGTAGACGTCAAGTCGACCTACAGTCCCTCCTGCGATTAGCTGGTCAGCGAACATCTCCCTCTTCGACCTTTCCAACGCTTACCTTCCTTCATACGCAGGTGTAGAGCCATCTATATCTTCCGACGACATCATCACGTCTGAAATGTACACGATGCGCAACCCCAAGGTAAGCTTTTAATCACAATAGGTCGAGAATCAGGAGTCTAAACAGAGACTGAACAGGGTGACATGTTCCCCTTCAAGAAGGCAGCTATCAAAGAAGTGTACTGGGCAAAGTCGGATGACCAAATCGTCAGGGGTTCCATCAAAACGGTAGGCTGCAGCGGCAACGGCATGACTCAGGCCGGCGGAAATCGCAACTCTTAGGGCATCCCGAAGAACCACTAGCGAGAGGCGTACTTGTGCGTCTCCGCCATGATGACTCCGGTTCCGCTGCTTGGTGTATTTTTACTATTTGTCACCAACTCGCCCATATGTGTGTACGATACCGTGTACGATAATAGGAGAACAGAATTGGGCCATTTCGGATTCGTCTGACGAAGCAGCGTCAACTGGAGACCATGAACAGGCAGGTTGATTGATATGGACCACGATGCCTTTTTCGAGTGTCTCCGTGGGGCTCGGCGAAACGTGTGTAATGCTCATTACTCACGCAACGAACCAATGGAAGACAGACAAAGGGTCATCAATTCGAGCCACGTCTACATTTGAAGTAAATCCATGATAACAACGCAGAGCAGATAATTAATGGGCGTAATGCGATTGCCTTGACGGAAACATTTGAAATGGCATGGCTCGTGACGAGGGGAAAAAAAAAGAACGGAAAAGAAGAGAAGAGAAGAGAAAGAAAGATCAATGTTGGCAAACCATGAGCTCGTCGATTATATGTTCCGCCTCCACACACTCCTTGGGGTTCTCGAACACTCTGAGCACGACATGCGACGGCATCAATAACCTCGCCTTGTCCACTCGCTTCTGCAGTTCCCATCGCTTTTTTTCTGCTTCCGTAACGGGCCGGCGTGGCCGTAAACTCGGGGACCAGGAAGAACTTGAAGAAGAGGAGGAACTGGCCGATTCTTCTGACATGCGGGACACGATTTTGGGGTCGGGTAAAGGTTCCATAGAAAACGATGTGGGGGAACGAGATCCCTCCGTATTTTGCCGAAGAAGCTGGATCATGCCAGGATGCGTAGAGGAGATGTTCGTATCCGAAGCCGCACGTTTCGGCGGCGCATAAGATGACGCATAACTGCTTGGGAGGGGCATAGTACCCCCCCTCGACCTGTGCTGGATTGGCGAGCGATCGGTCAATCCAAGTCCCACCTTTGGGCCAGTTGGATCCTCGAGGCCAACGGCGCTCACATTCCGGATGAATACGCCAGCGATCTGACGAGGCCGTTCGTCAGCCAGCTCAGCATACAACTCCAGATCCTGTTCTCCCGAGTCTCCGACAAGGATGAACTTTGAGTCCGCAAGGTGATCCAGAATTTCCACGACATTTGCTTTTTTCCTTGCTGCTGGTGCTGATAGAAGACCATCGAAGAGCGACCGTCCCGAGTAAGAGCGAAGACGGATCGAACCGAAGGGGAGCTTCGAAATACCGATAAAATCGTTTATCATCGGGAGAAGTTCGAACGGAGAATTCGACTGTCGGTTGAAGTAAGTACTCGCTCGAAGAATGGAGATGCAGACGAACCACATAGTGAAAGCGAACTCCGCGCTTCCACATTGTATCATACCAGGTTCCCATCTCAGGGATGATTGAATCTTCCAAGTCTTTGACAAACACCTGGTTGAAAACTGCACGTGCGCCGTCCACCACTCTCGAGATCCTGATCGTATCATCAATGTCGGAGATGACGCGCAGAGTCGAATAGCATATCGGTATATGTATCATGGTTGTAGGGGTCTCGTGGAACTGTGGGTTGCGGTCCGTGTTGATGACATGTGCCTCCACGAGCAGTTCATGTACGGCGTGTGTCTGACCGAGTGCAATATGGGTGCCCACTGGATGTGTGCAGATCTCTTGCCAGTCTAGCGTGAATGTACCTGAAAAGTGACCATCTGACCGCGTCAGCATCTCCTGCGTCAGGAGAGGCTGTAATTCTAGTGAGTGTTGGTGGGGTTGAGGATCGGGTGACCGTAGGAAAACGGAGAGCTGAACTCTCCGCGATGGCAACGATGACGCCCAGAACAGCTTGAGGCGAGACTCCATGTTCTCATGCATCCGTGCTACTTCAGCAGATATACCACTATCTGCGGGTAACTGAGGAGCGAAATTTACATCGTCCATCTCCTGGCTTTGGTTCCCACTGTTGCGAAAGTAGGCGTCGAGACTTTCGACGTCGTAATCATCGGAAATTATGCTGGGTCGGGGTGGAAGATGCAGGCGAGCCTCAAGGTCTTGCAGTTCCTGAGAATCTCGTGTGTGCGTGATTGGTTGGTGTTTCGGGATGGACGCAAAGGCTATCATTATCATAGTCAACTGTGTCCAAGCGCCTCTCCAGCGCTTAAAAAAGAACCTTACATCTAGCAATCCTGAGAAACGCCCGCTGCGAGCGAGTCAGTAATTCAGGCGTTTTTCGAGACCTTGCAAATCCAGAGACGTGAAAGACGACGTCGAAAGCATCTGTTCACAGACCCAGGGCCGTTGGCACGCGAATCGGAAAGAAAACAATCGAGCGACTCACCCTCGTGCCCGCCGGGGATCTTCCTTGGCTGTTTTGTCGCCCAACCAGGAAAGAGGTGAACCTCGTCGATGGTAGCGACGTCCTCGTTGTTCCTTTTGATTTTCTGGCCCGCCCACCTACTCCAGCTGTGAAGCGTGCTGCGCCCTGGCGATTGACACTCTTCGCCAGCCACACTGGCTGTCCGGCTAGAGGAAAGCGAGTGACGAATGTCGCGAGGTTGTGAGATGTACTCCTTGAGACCCGACCACCTCGAGGGATGGGAGAAAGACATTCTGGAGAGTCTTGTAATGCTTCAAAGTGATAGCGGTGGGCCACTGGGTTGACGTAGACTGCGGCACGATGGGTATCATCGACATGAGGCGGCCGAGTCGAGATATTCACCAGGTTTTAGCGCTCAGCGCTTAGCGTGTGTTTAGGTGGAATTCGGTTGCAATTGGGTTACAATTGGTACAGCACATCATATGGCTAACTACGGTAAGTACATACCCGATCGTTGATGAAACTAGGTTACCGGGATCACCCAGCGCACACCACCATCATATTCATATCAGGACACACTGTGTTTACCGACAACACATAATGGAGGAACAACGGACCCAAGCCAGAAAAGACAAGCCAGCGAAAAAAGGTCTGCCTCCCACTAAGATGCGCGGACATCCAAGAGACTCGCCGGACGTTCGAATCTCGAAGAGTCTCTCGTGGTTACTTCGCCATGGCGCGGAAAAGGCGGATCTGAACATCCGTCGGGATGGATATGCGAGGGTCTCGGACGTGGTGAGCCCACAAACGTACACAACGGCGATCGATGGATCTCACTCTCTCAGACAGCTTTTGAATCCCATGTTCAGAGACGTCACGTTCTCGCAGCTCCAGGAGATCGTGAATCGTGATAAAAAATCGCGATATCATCTCTTATCCGAGCCCCAAGCGTCAGGCGAGTGGTGGATACGGGCTAATCAGGGCCATTCTATAAAGGTCTGGCATTTTCGCAACCTTCTGCGAGTCGTATACTCAACGTATGATCTAGGATATCGAGGTTGATCTACATCCTATATTATCAGCATCCGACATCCCCATGGCCGTCCATGGTACGACACAACAAGCTTGGAAACTCATAGGTTGGCCTCTCTTTCTCCATTTCCTTGCCGCCGCCCGTTGATGAGCTCTTTCCTCAGCTACCCAGGGATTGTCAAAAATGAACCGGAACCACATTCATCTCGCACAAAATGTCCCAGGTAGCGATGTTATAAGCGGTAAGCGTACGTTTTCTTGGTCATCAGGTGATCGTTACGCGCAGCAACACAGGCATGCGGAAATCCTCCGAGATCTTGATCTTCGTGAACGTGCAAAAAGCACTCGACGCGGGAATCAAGTTTCATCTTTCCGAGAACGGTGTCGTTCTGACAGAGGGCGATGTCCATGGCTTCCTGTCCCCCGAGCACTTTATACGAGTTGAGAATGCAGACCGCACACCTGTAGAAGGATGGGAAAGCGGTGAACCCATAGCGCCGGTCATATCTCTCGCAGATCTCAAGATCGATGATGCTTCCGACGGAAACGTAAAGTCGACCTCAAGCAGGAACCCGAAAGTGGATGGGAAGTAAAGTTTGGGGTCTGGGAGTCTCCCTCCCTCCGGCCCACTTTCTCCCCATCGGATTCTGCATTTAGATTGGACAGGCGGGCAGCCTTGGATCGTTTCCTGATTATACCATCGCGCGGCGATGCATGGCATCTATTTCGCAACCGGTGGTAATTCCCGAACGGAGCTCGACATTGATGTCAGTTTCGATATCCATAAACGTCACATGAACTTGAACGTTCTGATGGGCAATCGAGTGGCTCTGTAGCGTTTATCGTGCTCGATCTGTGTGTAAGTGACTTGCAAAGGTACCGCGTACCCGTCAGCGTATCATTCCCAAGTCCACGCAGGTGTGGGAAGCCGGTCAATTCGGCGCCGCCATCGATATGACCATCAAAGGGACTGTTGGATCATTAGCTAGGCCGACACTGAGTACTTCCGCCTTGCGGGTATTAGGAGATCTTAACGAGTTTCTTCAAGCTACCCCTTTCGCAGGGTAATTTATACCACTATGGTTAGACTTTGTTCTAATGAATGACCCCTAACCGTCTTTTCGGTCGGATATTCGACGGCGGCACTGCGGAACACATGAGTTAGCATCTCATTATAGTTTCATGGGCGGTTAACTATCACCAACCCCCGCCAGCTTCGCCGACTAGTGATATGACCGTAGCCAGAACGGGGAAACGTCCGATGCCAGGTTTATCAGCACACTCAATCCCCGGTCAACGAATCTGCTTTCAAGGATATATTTAATCACGACCAAGGGCGATAAATTGTATTCGAACGAAGGAGGATACATTTCACGCAATCACATCAGGAGTTCATGGAAACAAAAAGCCCGCCGTCGGGTGCGCAATCGGAGTCTCTGCGCCCCGAGGACCATCTTCTTCTCCCTCTAGGATCTATCTACCCGACGGCCTAGTCGGCCGCGGAGGACGTGGCTGTGCAGGTTTGGTGGAAACTGTAATGGTGGGTTTGCCACAAGGCGCATCTTTGTGCACCGTGCGGTGACGGACCAGAGAACAGCCCTCGAGAACGTCCTGCAAACGAGGCGCTCAGTGGAATGGGTCCCTGCCTTGGGAAGTATGCTTACAGTGTTCGAAAGCATATCTTGCAAGTTGGTGGTGCGGTGGAGTCGAATTTGAATAGGGTCCAACGGCTGCGACCGGGTCAGCATCCAAGGGAGGGGCGAGAAAAGCAATCTTACTGATGAACAGAATGTCAGAGAGAACAAAGTTGGCTTGAATGCTCGTCCCCGAAATCACTTGGTCTTTATATCCCCTCGCTCGCAAATCGCGACACTCCGAACCGGGCTTCGTCCGCAGCCGGCATAGACTATTGATCGCACACACTGTAACATTCACCTGTCAAAAAAGTTCTTTATTCATTATGGGCACTTGCAGTTGATGGCAGTGGATAATACAGCTAGTGTGTTGGTCACTGTTTCACCCACCCTGCTTCTCTAGGCAGGACCTGCCGGGCATCCGTTCAAATGGAGATATCCATGGCCGACTGCACCATCTTCAGAGTACGATTTCAAAAAAATCACTAGCCAGACTTGGATTCCGCTTCGAGAAACATGCAGCTGGCCGGCTTGGTTGCACAGCCTTACTAATCGTACAGGACCACAGGAAGCCGATGCGTGCATGGTGGGTGACAATGGCATGGGCTAAAGAACGAGAGGAAGTTTCCGGTCGGCGACGGGGAGGCTTGTAGACGTCGAAGCCGAAACACTGGAGGAGTGGACGCCATGTTACGAGATTGTCACATGTCATGCATTCATGTATGATCGTGGCGCGGCGGACGCGAACAAACTGCCCGTGAGAGTTGCAGTACGATTGCCGTGCAAGACACTCAAGCTGACATACCTGGCACATACCATCAGTTAGAAGTTCAGCCACCATTCACAACGCAGTGCACTGCTTCAAATTCCATAACCAGGGTGGCGAAAGTTGTGTATCTTTGTCGGACGACAAGACAGAGGTATACAAGAATCAACTCCGATGGCGGGATAATATACCTTTTTTTGCCCCGGATGAGAACCATGGGCATGCTGTACTTGTCCAAGGACGCTGCGCACGTCGCCCGAGAAAGTCCATCAAAGAATAAGCCGTTGGTGCATTCAATGACTCGGGTCTAGCAATCGAGTTCATAGATGAGCGCTGCGCATGAGAATGCGACATCGTACCTTCAGAGGTCGGTGCTGCGGGACCACGGGATTCGGCAAGTTTTTGAATTTCAGCCATATAACCATTCAATTCCTGGGCGAGATAAACTGAGGGCAAGCTGAGTAGAAGCGCTAGCACCTACGGCATTGTTTGGTTCAAACTGCAATCCTAGGGATATAGATTCGATGGCTTCTTCGAGTTGTCCGAGACCGACAAGTGCCTTTGCCTTTCTGAAGTGACCCTTTGGCCAGTTACGGCGAATGTTGATGACGGTCTCTGCATCAGCCAGAGCGCCGAGATAATCGCCAAGCTCAAACAAGGTCGCCGATCTGTTTGAGACGACAGTGGACAGCTCCTCTCGAACCACCGCTGAACTCTCCCAAAGTGGACGCTGCATTGCGATACTTGCGGCCATATTGTATTTTGAAAGCGCCTCCTTGTATTTATTATTTTTGTAGAGGTTCTATGTGTTATATGAATCACTGGCTGCGTATGCTATGACAGAGCGTGGGGCGCACGTTTCCCTCGTCCTTGGTATTTGTCACGGCTTGTGACAGCTTTGTTTGGACTACGGTTGGAGGTGGCGGACAGCGGAGGTTGGGATTGGTGACCAAAATTTTGGAGATGCGGTTGAGACCGGTAAAGTCTAGATTGCACTGGTTGCACTTTTCGACCTTGTGCTTGTTGCAGAACGCGAACGCGGCTCCAGGTCCGCCGATGGCGAGGTTGACCTGATTAAAATCAGCGTCGATGCGAGCCTGCAAGACTGGATCTGGCTGAGGAGAAGGCAGTGGTTGCTGAGCATGTTGATGCGGTGGTTGAGCCATAGTAGATGTTCGGAGAAGGTAGAACGTGGGAATATTTGTCAGCATAATTTTTTTTTTCTTCTTTCCAATCTGGTCAGTGTTGTCTCTTCTTCCCTTTCTTCCATCACCACGAACACAACTTGGTAGAGAAAAAAACAAAACGGACTTTTCAAGTTCAATCATTCACTTCTAATATGACCAATGGAATTGTAAACGGTAACGCAAGTCTCGAGACTCAGTTTGGTCGGTTTTACTGCTCGTTCGCACCGCATATATCGTACTCAGTTCGAGAAACAGCTTCTCTCGGTATACACGGGACAAATTCTACATACGTTCCCCCTCACTTGAGGAGTGCGCAGCGCGCCGTCTCCACCCCATCCCCTGCTCCATCCACAAATGGGTCTGTCACACGCTATCTTTATCAACCCAACTCCGCAGCTGACCGGCGCTCTTTCAGGTCCGGCTGGAACGATCCACGTGCTTCCCCCCGCGGTGGTTATGAGCCATTGCGCGGTGGTCACAGCGATAGGAGTAAACCCGGTCCTTTCGGAAACAGTGCGTTTAGCTCCCCCCGTGGTGGGGGAGTTTCAAATGACTGGGCAGGTCGCCCATCTTCAAATGGCTGGACCTCGAGGGAGAGCCGAGGAGACGGCCCTCCTCGCGATACGCCTGGTGCTGGCGTGTGGCGCAATGGTGTTCACGCCGTCGGGTCCCGCAACATGCGTCTCGAGAAGGAGCTCTTTGGAGACCCTTCTGACCCTTCCAAGCAGCATACTGGCATCAATTTCGAGAAATACGACGATATCCCCGTCGAAGCTACTGGTGCAGGAGTACCTGAACCAGTCGTTGCTTTCACGAACCCACCACTTGACCCCATTCTTCTTGAGAATATATCCCTCGCTCATTACACCACACCGACTCCGGTGCAAAAGTACTCCATCCCCATCGTTGCTGCCAATAGAGATTTAATGGCCTGTGCTCAGGTGAGTTTATACCCTTCCGGTAATCAACATCAGCTAACGTATAACTGCAGACGGGCTCAGGGAAAACCGCAGGTTTCCTCTTCCCTATCCTATCCGCGTCCTTCGCTTCTGGGCCCCGTGCTCCGCCTGCCGAACCACCCAACGCGAGTTTCTCCCGCGCACGTAAAGCCTACCCCACCGCTCTGATTTTGGCTCCCACTCGCGAATTGGTTAGCCAGATTCATGAGGAGGCACGTAAATTCGCTTATCGCTCCTGGGTTCGCCCCGCCGTCGTGTACGGAGGTGCTGATATTAGCCAACAATTGCGTCTGATCGAGCGTGGTTGCGATCTACTCAGCGCCACCCCCGGACGTCTTGTGGACTTGATCGAGCGAGGTCGCATAAGCTTGGCAAACATTCGTTACCTCGTCCTCGATGAGGCCGATCGCATGCTTGATATGGGTTTTGAACCCCAGATCAGGCGCATCGTGCAAGGGGAGGATATGTCCGGCGTTCAAGATCGTCAAACCCTAATGTTCAGCGCGACCTTCCCACGTGACATCCAAATGCTTGCCCGGGATTTCCTCAAAGACTATGTCTTCCTCTCTGTCGGGCGTGTAGGATCCACCTCGGAAAACATCACGCAGAAGATCGAATATGTCGAAGACAATGACAAACGCTCTGTTCTGCTTGACCTCCTTGCATCCGAGCCTCCGGGTGGTCTAACCCTCGTCTTCGTTGAGACCAAGAGGATGGCCGATATGCTTTCCGATTTCCTCATGACAAACCATCTCCCCGCTACTTCCATCCATGGCGACCGTTCCCAGCGCGAACGTGAAATGGCACTGCAAACATTCCGCACCGGACGGACTCCTATTCTCGTTGCTACTGCTGTTGCTGCTCGCGGTCTCGATATCCCCAACGTCACCCACGTTATCAACTATGATCTTCCCTCTGACATCGACGATTATGTGCACCGCATTGGTCGTACAGGCCGTGCGGGCAACACAGGTGTCTCCACTGCCTTTTTCAACCGCGGCAACAAGAACATTGTCAGGGACTTGGTTGAACTTCTCCGTGAAGCCAATCAAGACATTCCTCCGTGGTTAGAAAGCGTCGTTCAGGAAACAACCTTTGGTACCAGTTTCCGAGGACGCGGTCGTG
Source organism: Leccinum uliginosum (assembly GCA_038091455.1). Classification (NCBI taxonomy): domain Eukaryota; kingdom Fungi; phylum Basidiomycota; class Agaricomycetes; order Boletales; family Boletaceae; genus Leccinum; species Leccinum uliginosum. Next base: position 12,920 of record JBBPOM010000163.1, read on the forward strand.
GAGGTGGAGGTGGAGGTGGAGGTGGAAGAGGCCGTGGTGGTAACCGGGACTACCGCCAATCAAGTGGCACCTACAATGGTGGTGGAGGCTATGGTGGATACAGTGGTCGGGGAGGGGGATACGGAGGGGCATCTCTTGGTAGTGGTGGCGGCGGCGGCGGCGGCGGTTATGGTGGAGGCGGAAACAGTTACGGCAATGGTGGGTCCAGCTGGTGGTGAAAAAAATAACCTTGAGCAAGGTCCATTGCAAATATTCGCCATCGCTCACTTTTCCTCACCCACGGCCCTTCATCAAGCTTATAATCGGTCCGGTCTCACGAAAACCCTTATTTAATACACCGGTCCCGTCGTTTTCGCTGTCTGTTTCTCGCTCTCTCTGAATCGCTCCAACCTTTGCGCTGCTCTTTCGAATGGATTTGTCTCGTTGCATCTGCTCATCATGAAGATTACGGCCTAAATTATTCTGACTGTGTTTCTAGTCTCCTTGGCGCGTTTGTTTGTTTTTTCTACCGTCCTTCGTTTTACATTTCCAGCACGCGCCGCCATCGTCTCATCCCATCCGCATTATAGACATAAACGCAGGCCGTAGCCATGAGCAGCTACACATTCTATCCTTAGTGTCGGTCTTTCGTTTCGCGATACCCCATCTTTTATTGGCATTGCGATGCGCAAGTCGGACATTACTTTGATATCCCTCCATAGCATCACGAGACACTATTTACTGTTAGAGCATCGCATATCATGTACCGTACTACTCCTTTTTCTTATTCAATGACAACCTTAGATCTGTAATTTCAGTCAAGTAATATCACACAGTGCCACCCTGATCTCACGACAAACTTGCTAGCCTCGGCTACACGTCAGCTCGCCACTTCGCTTTTCTAGCGGATCAGACACCGTCTGCTTCAAAAAAATTCTTGCGACGATGCTGCATCACCAAGCTTCTTCGCCCGCCACTTTCGATGCACCGGAAGTTCTGCCGTTGAGGAGGCTCAAGCCGTTACCTAAACGCAGGCGCACATCAGTCGTGGCCGCACACGTCTCTGAACCAGACGACCTCATTCAACCCATGGCAGACTTGCTTGGTGGTGCAGAATCACTCGCAGAGGAACTCATCGCGCGTACAGAGTCTCAAATGGCCATGCAGTCCTATTACTCCTCCGTGCTCGGCGGTGGCACACAGAGCATCGAAAGCGAGGTCCTCGACGGGAATCCCTCTGGATCTTTCTCTCAAACACTTGGTCTGAGTGTCGTCTACCAGCAGCTCGCCGAAGGGCTGGGATCGAGCGGCAAGCAGGACGAAGATCACAGCGAAGGCGATTACATAGACCATCTGCAACAACCGGGGAACACGAAGAAGAGGAAGGTCCCTGCAAACATGTCTGGGTCTGTGAACGGGAGGGAGTTGAGCCTGACACTCAGCGCAGAAGAAGATATGATGGGCAACGGTGTGCTGTCGACGGTGACGGGGAGGTCGGATCCAGAAGTGGACGTTCTCGTCAGCCCACCCTCTTCGGTGACCCAGCTGTTGAGGAAGGGCAAGGTTAGCCCATCGACGCTTGCAGGCTTGCAACACAAGGAGCTGCTCAAGCACAGGAAGCGTCAGCTCGCGACCGTCCTGGGTGCCTTGTCGCTTGGAGATGCGCTTGCCCTTGATCAGGCACTCTCCACACATTTACCCTTCGTCAGCACCATGTTCGGTTCCGACTCCGCTCCGCCCAAAGTGCGTCTGTCTCGTCGACGAGGCCCTCGATTGGCCCGTGCTGCAGTGGCGCAGGCGACCGTGACTCAGAGGGGTGCTGCGTTCCCGACCACACAGTTCACGTTTACGTTTCCAAGTGCGAGTGAGTGGTGATTCCGCTGATCTTCTGCTGACGGTGGAGCTTGATCATCCGTCTCGGGTTTTATCCATCAGCCTCTGATCGCATTGTTGCGACGAAAGAGGAGGTGCTCGCACTCCGCTCCCGTTTCGAAGCCGAGCTTGCGCGACAAGCTGCGAGAGTCGCTAAAGCTGCCGTGGAAGCAAACCAGGCAGCTCTCGTTGCCAGCAGAGCATCTCGGACGAAACGGTCAGGAAAAATACTGGCCCCGCTGCAGGGTGGCGACCAATCGGCGAACCCTTCGGAATTGTCCCCATCAGGCAAAGCTCGCGGGAGCAAGAAGAAAAAGCGTAACGCGCTTGCGATTGCGTCAAATCCGCACCACCGTAACAATTACGTCTCTTCTCGCCTTTCCTCTTCTGGGCACGTCAACTCAGCTCAGACCACCCTGAATGCACAAAACTCGGTAGGGCCACAGCCTGCTCGGTTTCTTTCCGCAAAGCTCCCCTCTCGTCGTTACAAAAAGGAGATTACGACGCCCAAAGCGCAGATCGTCGATCCTGCGGAGGAATGGATCTGTCCGCGGTGCGAGTACTCGCTGTTCTATGGTGACGGGTTGGAGTATCGCCGCGCGATTCGGGACCGAAAGCAGATTCTTCGCCGGCGGAGGCGAGCGCAGGAGCGCGCGGCAGGACTTGGCGCCACGAAGGGCGGTGGGAGAGCAAAAGCGGAAGGAGACTCGGAAGAGGACGACGACGAGGACGACGACGACGAGCTAGCCGTCAGGAGCGTCTCTGGGGTGGGCAGGACGGGAGAGGGGCCGGACGGCTGCAAGGGGACGAAGGGGCAGAGTCACTTACAAACTGGATAACGTTTTACTAATCGCACGACCGGTCGCTCGTTTCGATATGAAGGAGTCGCAATTGTCATTATCATATTGACATCTCTAATAGACGGACATTTGGATACATAACGAGTTTGTTGGGCACATAAAGGTTCATTCTCAGAGTAATAATTAACTTCTGTCGGACGGGCTGGGTACAGTGCGGCCTCCTCGCGAGTTCTAAAAGGGGTTTCAAGTCGATCAGACGGACCTGTGGAATTGTCGTGAACTCGAATCGAATCGACGAAATGAAAAGTTTCCCTTCTCGAACGGGTCAACTACAAGCAGCGATCGAACAATATCCCTCCGACGCCGCCCGCTGCCAACCAGCACTTGCCAAGTTGCCCTTAGCCGTTGACAACTGACAGCGGAATCAAATACTTATAGTCTGTGTTCATGCACCTCAGCTCGTTCGCGGCTCTTTTCGCTGATCTTTGATGCTGTTCACCTAAACCAACAGCCTTGACCAGCAGCACTGCGGAGGCTCCCCTAACTGTGTCGTAAAATGTGAGCGTCTGCTCGTTCTACCATCTGACAACACCCCCGTTCCGCCTTCGGACGCTCACTTTTCGCAGCCATATCGGCCGCGAAGAGCGGCACCGCTCCCTGCCCAGTTCATCGTTGCGTGGTGTCAAAGCTAATCATGAACGCCCTTCAATGCTGATCTCATCTCTCACTCATCCTTCATTTCGGATTTATAGCTAGCCTCGTGTCAAGCATACCAACATCTCCTATCACGGGCTCGCCGTTCCGAGTTTGCACACACTCGCCTTGTCCCTGCGATATCACCTCCCCCATAAAAGCGCGCTCGGCCACCGTGTCTCCAATAACGACAATTCCACCCCTACCTTGCATACTATGTATCATCATCAGCAGACCGGTTCTTCCTATGACTATCCATCGTACCCCAATGCTTCGTTCGAGCACACAACACCCCCTGCCCAACCTCCGGCGCGGGCGGTGCGCTCAAACACGTCTCAGACACAGTCCCCGCAACAACAGCAGCCGAACATGTATGCATCCTCCACCGCCTACTCCCCATCTGCTCCGTACAACATATCCTCCGCCCATTCCCAGCAGCAATGGCAACCTCCAGACTCATGGGCGTCTCAGCAATACACGGAGCCTTTCAATTCCCAGTCGATGCAAGCGTCGGAGATGGCATATACATCCACCGCTGCCCCCCGGCCTGACGCACCACCCCCCATTTCCACCCCAGATGCGCGTGGTTTCCCCCCAAACAACCTGCCACCGCCCCACGAACCACGGAGGCAGGAGAGCGGGTATTCGCAACCGCTTCCCCCCTCTTCGCACCACTCATCTCCGCCGCGGACTAGACGGAGGGAAAAAGACTCACCAGCGATTGCCCCCGCTGCCGCCACAGGAGCTGGTCCGGATTTCGCAAAGGTAATCACGACTTTGACACTCTCAGGGCTCGCCACTTCATTTTTTCCCCTCCCTTTTTCACTTCCTTAGATGCAGGACTCTTATCGACTCATCATGGATAACGCCAACGGTATGCTGGCGGGTGGCGCTTTCACCGCCTCGCGGTCACCGCCGGTTGACAGTATAGAGCGCATGTTGCAGTCCGCGAACTACGGCGTGCAAGTGCTCCAATCCGCGATCTCGCAGTCAAACCCCGATGTGCGCCCTGTGACAGGCGTTGCCGACAAGGACGCACCAGCCTCAAAACGACAGGTAAAGTAGTGCCGCGGATGCATCTTGTCAACCTATCGGATGGTGCTAATCAACGTTTTTAATTTTCGTTTTTTTACATATTATCGCTTTATCTTCGTTTTCCTTTTTCGCTTGGCGTACAGAAGGGAGACGAACATACACAAGACGGTCAAACATGTCTCGGATGCAACGCGACATCAACGCCTGAATGGCGTCGTGGGCCACTCGGTAAGCCCTACTCTGGGTCGTCTTATCCCCGGTCGACATGTGCGCTGATGGGATAACCAAAGGCCCGAGAACGCTTTGCAACGCCTGTGGCCTCGTGTATGCCAAACTCGTACGTCATACACTAGAGGTCTTCACATGAACTTGTTGCACTGCCTGACGTCTGCCTCCTTTTTTGCTGTTTTCGTAGTTGAAAAAGAGGGCGCGAGGAGAAGCACGGTCGCGGACCGGCGATAATGCTGGTCAGAGTTCGCAGCATACCATAATAGACGAACCGAACGCGCTCTCCAGTGGGGGGAGCGAAGACGAAGACTCGTACGGGTCTCAGGATCGTAGGAGCGACTTTGGAGACCACGGGAGGAGGGGTTAGTAGAGGCAAAAAAGAAAAAAAAGGACATTGGTCTTGGGTAATCTTGGTCAGCAGGCTCCTGCGTTCTTCTCATGTCGCCCAGATGGAAGCTAGCCCTGGACGGTGATTATGGACTCTTGTTTTTGTAATGTGCACCGCACGAGAGGAGGTGTTGGGTTTAACTTTAAATGCTACACCGATCTGATTGATCAAAAGCTGGCGAAGAAGGAAAAAAAAATGTATTCTCTGCGTAACGATTTGGAATTTCACGACAAAACTAGGCCCTTTTTTCAAAGCTTATCGGAGCGATCTCCGCAAGGATCAGGCACTTTAGGACAACGCCAAGTGCCGAAGATAATTAGCCGGGTGGCTTTACTAGAGTGATATCAGAAATCTAACCTTGAAGACATGGCATATGATCGTACGTAACCTATTCAGTTTTGGGCAAGGCAAAGAAACCCTATCACTGCCTCGCCACTTGCGTGTCTTTCATAGACCGGGAAGGCGGGCGAAAAGTCCAGAAAAGGCATGTGCTAAGAAAATGTGACGGTCCTCCAGGGCGCGTCATGGTCGAAAATGGGGAACAGTCCGTCGCTAGGCGCCAGGTGGAACAAAGTTAAGTTAGTCGCGAACGATGCCTGCAGGGGCAGGCGTTCAGGACGTCATAACCCTGACTTTTTTTAGTTAAACACCCAAACGAGCAAGGAGTCCGAGGGATTTTTTTTTCCACCCGATTTCGCTGTTTTTTTCCACTCTCTCCTTTCTCTATTTGTTTCTTTTTCTTTTTCTTTTTCTTTTTTTTCTTTTCCAGCGAGGACGCACAGTGAACCTGGCCATGGGTGGAGCCGAATGAATCGGCTAACAGATAACGCACGAAAATATGATCATCAAAAACGATCCTCGTTGCACGTCGGTTTTCGCCGCCGCCGCTGTGCATGATGATGGGCCCTTCACAGCACCTGGGAGAGGCGCGGAACGCGACACGCGCGAGCGGCGCGTTTTCCCTCCATTTCGTTCCGCTATAGCAATGATGACGATGTTGGGATCACACAAGGCAACTTCATAAAGTGCGTTTGCATAACACACACACCTTTTGGCAATACATTGCGTTTTTAACCTGGTCGAGGCGTGTTGCGCGCAACAAGCGAGAGAGGGGCGATATGGGCACGTATTGTGCCTTTTGGGCCTGTGTGGCCCCCATCAGTTTATGAACGCCGTGGCGTACACATGGGCAAACTGCTAGCGCGAGTCACCGTCAGGACGGCATCCATCAAAGGTGGCTCGATGTTCCTCCTCTGTCGGCCAACCGCCGCATCTTGGAAGAGTCCGTGTATCCAGGCAGTTCAATATCCGATCAGTCGAGATTCTAGCGCTCCCACTGGCAAATCGGAAACCGGCGAAACAACACTGCCATCTTCTTCGAACAGTTCGCTACCGTACGAGAACTGAGATTGGAGGGGGTCCAGTGCGGTTGACATGGGATTGGTTGCCATTTTTTTTGGTTGTTTATTCTTCTCTTCCTTTTCCTTCTTTTGGAACCTAAAACGAAAATGGATTGCATCGTGCCATATGGGATGTCATGAGCGGACGTATGTTGTCAGGTTCTAGACTGCCCATACCAGCGCAAAAAAAAGTAGTTGCCTATCTCTGGACTGCGTAACGTGCTCCAAGGCCCTAATTGTGAGTGACTGTGAAGAGGGTGGAGGGGTTGACGTGAGGCTGTCCTAGGAGAATGAAAAATCGTGCCGACCATTCAGGCCGTGCGGACCGTAGAAATGAAGTGCGCGTTCCTTCTGGGTTGCCTGGGGACGAGTATGAGGTCGACTTGCACTCGATTTCCGCCATACTTGAATTTCCACGTTACGTTACGGTTTTCTTTTTGGGTACCCCCCTCTTCTTTCGACCGGGACGAAATTTCCTGTCGAGGCTAAATCCGTGACAGATCTGGATGGGGACTTCGCGATAAGTTGTATGCGTGCAGGGCGTCGGCAACGGGTTTTCGTAAGGGACCGTAAAATCACAAGCCTTGTCACCGTTCGTCAACATGCACGTTCATGGGATATTCGTCGAAGAGGGACTGACCAGGAGGTCGCCCGGGTTTTGCCTGACAGGAGCTCTCGGCTAGACTCTAACGGATCGAGTCATGATGTGGCTCAACGATCAAACGACGAGATTGGTCAATGCGGGTATGCGGCTGCACGACGTCGCCTACCCACCAAGGTCACGGTGGTCGAAGCGGTCGTTCAAATGTCATGCCCACTTTTTGGACAATGATGCAAACCCTGTGGTGATCCAGGCTGCCAGTCATTTGGATAAATTCCGTGGCAGCGCTGCGGGTTGATCAACATATGCAAGCAGGGGGTTGGTAGGCGCCGGAACGGTTTACCCACTCCACGTTGCTTGGTGACAACGATGTTGGTATGAACTACGGAGGAACAACACCGGCCTGGGGTGGCTTTCGGCAGAAACTTTAATGGGCGCACATGATTAAGATCCAACACTCAACCATTTTTGGTATACCCGTTTGGCAGGTTCACGCCCAGAAAAAGACGTAGTTTGCGGTTCAGGCCGAGTCACTTGCAATCGCTGGCAGTCACCCGATGTGGTAACACGGTACGTAGCTATTTGTCGGCATGAAAAAAAAACTTTCTTGAGAATTCCCGTACCATCCCTTGCGTTTTGTTGACTCACTTATGGGGCGTTGTCCCCCCAATGGACATCGTCATCGCCAACGCGCACGTTGCAAGTCGAATGATGGAGGCATTGCATTCGATGCCGTTTATGATCGCAGGACCGTAAAAGGTGCCCTCACGATCGATCATCGGATCCTGAATTGTCGTGATAAGGAGAAGCCAGTGGGATTGAAGGCATGTACTCGATGTATATCTAAACTTCTTCAATCTTATTGTCTTCGTCATCGGAATCTTCGTGCCCCTCCACTGGCGTGCTTGTGGAGTCTATTTGATCGCCGACAGTTTCGGGTCCCTCTGAGCCCTTGATAAGTTGCACCAATCGTTCAATGTGTTCAGACACCTTGCTCATGCACCGTTCAGGAATCGTCCGACTGCATCAAAAATCATGGCGCACCTTTTCAACAGTTTCTTCTAAATGTGCTGCGCGGATGATTTCATATACACCGTGACCTCGCAAGAAATTGCGGCCCCAACGTGTCGTGCACAACAAGAGCAGCGTTTCTACGTGAATTAAGCGCAGGGCCGAATCAGGTTCCCTTTTTTTGGTAGGAGGCAGGAACTGCAGCGCAGAAGGCAGCTTGTCTTGCTCCTAGAAGTATCCGGTGAGGAATAGTTTGCACCTACGGGACGCGAAATCTCACCTCTAAATCGAGTTCTTCTGGGCCAGCTAGAGGGAGCAGGATGTATGGCAGTGAATCCATTCCTGGTGCGACTTTGGTGGACGGTGGCACACCAACTACGTCCGTATCGGGAGACAACAGGGCCTGATGTGCGGAGGCCAAAAAAGCACAGTTCCTTGTGATTGCGAAAAGATGTTAGTGATACCAAGGGTCCATGGTCAAACTCACTTTATCGTAGAAGCCACGCCACCTCTTCGAATGATATCACTGTGTTCGGTGAATGGCACGATCTTGGAAAGTGGGTATTCCAGTGCACTCTCAGACTTTATTACATCGCCGGGTCTTGGAGTTAGAAAGAAAAGCCTCCCAGAAGGCAGCTTAAAATACGGGGTGGCCTATATGAGAGTGCCACACAAGAAAGTGAATCACTTACTGAGCTGATATTAGCAAATACGCTAGATAAAAAATGAAGATCTCCCTTTCGCTTTCGCTCGGAATTAGGGCTAGAGTTTGCTGCTTGGGAGAAAGCTTCTACGAGCAGTGGCAATGCATGGACTTGTTGTGGGTCTACGGCAGGGTACGGCAGAGGAGCTGAGCACGTGCCCGACCTTGACTGTATTGGATAGTGGGAGGTAGCTGAGATCAACGGGATAACCTGAATCTCTAAAGATAGCAGAGCAGCACATGCCGAAGATGAACTAGTGAGATTTGATAAAAGCATCGATGCAAGATCTGCGAGAATTGCGTCCGGATTCTGACAAGGACGATGAGATCTGCGGAATGAGGGAAGGGGAAGTGACGTACCAAGATATATGATACCAGGAATGCGAGAAACGTGGGCTCTGTTAGGAATGGTACGAGAAGTGGTGAATCCGAGAGATTCACGAGTGCACGAAAAGCATCGTGTGCGACTGCCTGTTGCTTGGGTCATGCGAATGATCCAACCAGGACATGGATGTTCAAACCAGCTGATCTCGACAAAGTAGCTTCAGATCTCGGATGACATCCGTCTCTTTAGGAGCCTGCAACCCAGCTCCTTGGATTCCTTGAAAGAAGATACTCCGATACGGGGATCCTTTCGGAGTCTGGCCAAGAAGGTTGGACAGTGCTATCTGGCGCACTGAGGGGATTTTGTCCCTCAAGAATGGTAGCAACTGTGATTGATATAAGTCCTGAGCCTGTGTGATACCTTAGTGATGGTACTGGCCTCCTTGAGCTGATCCTGCATAGTAGTTCTGATGATCTCATTATTTTCCCACGGGTGTTTAACGCTCTGCTTAGATAATCTACTACCTTCCGGTGTCGTTAATTAACGCGGTCATCACTTCCTCCTCGTCCTCGCGTCGAGCATCCAGCACGGTTGGCACCGCTCACGACGACGACGACGACGACGGCATGACGGGCTACAACATTACGCGATCTGCGGAAGAATTGTTGGACAAGTATGAGTCAGACCCACCGTCTTTCTCCATCCATCTCTACCCGGAATACTGGACACTCAACAGTGGCTCAAAGTTTCTGTACAACAACCCCGTCGCGGTACGCACACACACACACACCCTACTTCTCCCCACTCAACGTTCCGCTCTCTAGTCTTTGTTGGATGACGTACGAGCACACCGTATACCAGTGGATTATCTTGAACTGTTCGACTCCACCGGTGTGCCTTTCTATGATGGTATGTCATTCCATGTCATGATCTTCTCCGGATGACTCGAGCTCTTGCCCCCAGGTTGCATGATAGTCGAACTCCTTGACTACCGTCCCAAACGAGCAAAGGACCCACCGCTAGAGAAGCCCGAGAAGAGTCGTGTTACCCTGCATCCTAACGATGAAACCATTTGGGCCGACCTATGTCTTATGAATCAACGAAACGGCTTCAAACTCACGGATCCGCAGGTACTCGAAGTGGAGGCGCAGATATTGGTAGGTATCATCCTTTCCACTCGCGGCAGAGCTAAATGGTTCCCCTAGTTGCACACATCACCTCCACTTTGCCTGGATCCAGACCCCCATCTCACTCGCATTGCCAATCACACACTCAGAGTATCCACACCATCTATTCCTGTATCCTTGAAGCGGAAGATTGCTGCGATTACCCAGGAAGAGGACGAATCGGAGAAGGCGAGACGCACCAAGATTATGCAATTCATGAACCCAAGATCGAATCGCTCTCACGTGCCAAGGTATATCGTTTATTAGATATTCTTCCGTAACCTGACCGATCATCCGGCGCCAGCTACAGTATATTGGACGTTATGAAACGGGTGAGAGAGCAACGCCAAGCAGAGGCTCAAGCGTTGCTGGCAAAGGCAATTGCGAACCCACCTAATCGTTCAACCCCCGCACCTACCCCTGTACCTCCCGTTGTCCAACCGTCACAAACCACTTCTCAAACACCTACACCTGCTCCACAGCCTCCGAATAATACACCGAAGCTGAGGTCAATCAAGAAGGAACCGGTGACCAGTCCGTACCCAAATACGCCCGAGAACCCACGATCAACAGCGACTCCCGCTCCTCATCCTGTTGTCAACCAGCTTCAGACTCAGACCCCGATGAGATCACCTCCCGTACACACCCGCTCGCCCGCTCCACCGAGTGCATCATATCAACACTCCGTCGGTACACCAATGACCGCCAGTTCACCTGCACAGCGTGGCTACACCCAATCTCCTCGTCCACCCTCCTCACAAGCACATGCTCGATCGTCCCCTCTGGCTGCAGGCTCGCAGCTTCCTCCGTCTGATCTTCGTGCAAATCCTGGTGGAGTCCAATTTATCCAGGTCGCACCTGTTACCGCTCAGTCCAAACCATCTACACCACAACTCGGTTTTCCAACTCCAACTCCTCTACCACTCCAGCAAACGCCCTCACAAGTCCAGCCCCCACAAGTTTCACAATCACAACCTCCTGCACCGATTCCTCAGACTCAGGCTGTTCATCAAGCCAACATGCAGTACTATGCAATGCAACTACAGAGGATGAGCCAGGTTGCTGTCGCCCAAGCCCAAGCCCAAGCGCATGCTCAATCTCAGGCCCAGGTTCAAGCTCAAGCTCAGACTCAAGTTCAATCCCAGGTCCAAGGCCAGGGTCAGTTTTCAGCACAAATGAGCCAAGCTGCTCCGCATCCTGCCATATCGGCCCAATACAATTTCGCTCAGTTCCCGGGCCGGCCCATGACCGCACAAGGAAACCCACACCAACAGGTGGCGACACACATGCCTCCGAATCCACAGCAGAACATGGGCGCTCAGGGTCAAGCGATGGACGGCCAGCAGCAAATGATGGCACAGTATGCCATGTATACCTATCCCGTTTCCTATATGGCGGCTGGTGGAAGGATGCCGGCTCAGTACGCTGCTGCTTGGGCTGCTGGGTTGGGGCGCGTGGTCAATGGACAGACGCCGGTGATGCAACCTGGACATCCGCAGATGCCAATGGCTCAAGGCAAGGCCGCGCAGGCTGGCGTGCAGGGTCGATCATGAGATAGCTGGTGTATTGACTTTTTCCCGTTTGCTTTATACCTTTGGGTTACTGTGTCTTGTAGCTCGGATTGTCGGATGTTTTGTAATGATGAATCTAATGATCGCTGATCGGCCGAGATAAGCAAGTTGGGCTAGATCATGAAAATTTCGGTGCGAGTTCTCTCAGTGACCACCAACCATGTCTGAGCCTATTGGTAGTATCGCCTCGTCGTTCGCATCCTTGGATCTGAACGCTGACGTCCTTGGCAGCGTTACTGTCCGTCTATGACAAGGCTGGATTGATCAAGCTTGCAGAGGGCCTCAGTGCCGCAGGCGTCCAGCTTCTTGGGTCGGGAGGCACCGCGAAAAAGATCAGAGAGGCCAACATCAAAATAGAGCACGTCCCTTTTCGCTCCCATCGGCCTCCTTTGTGCTGAAAATTGCATGCTTCAGAGATGTCTCGAGCATCACCAAGGCACCCGAGATGCTCGGTGGACGCGTCAAGACACTCCATCCTGCCGTCCACGGAGGTAACATCAACAACCGTCCCCAGTCGAACGATATCTGAGATTCTGTACTTTTTTTTTTTTTTCTTTTGTAAAAAAGGTATCCTCGCACGCTCGATCCCGTCCGACGAGAAGGACCTCGCCGAACAAGCCATCTCCAAGATCGCCATCGTCGTCTGCAACCTCTACCCCTTCACGTCCACCGTCTCCAAGCCGGGTTGCACCCTCGCAGACGCAGTCGAGGAGATCGACATCGGCGGGGTCACCCTCCTCCGCGCGGCAGCCAAGAACCACGCGCGCGTGTGCGTGCTCTCCGACCCGGCTGACTACGATGCGTTCCTGGACGCGTGGAAGGCGGGCGCGGGCGACGTCGGCCAGGCGCTGCGTGACCGTCTCGCGCTCAAGGCGTTCGAGATGACAGCGAGGTACGACGACGCGATCAGCGCGTACTTTAGGGAGCAGTATGCGTCGTCGCCCGAGAGCCCGCCGGTGCAGAGACTCGTGTTGCGGTACGGCGCCAATCCGCACCAGAAACCGGCCCAGGCGTTCGTGACGGAGGGCGAGTTGCCTTTCAAAGGTGCGTGTCGTGTCGTGTCGTGTCGTGTCGTGTCGTGCGACGTCTCACGTTTCGTTGACGACTAGTGTTGTGTGGATCGCCGGGGTACATCAATCTCCTCGACGCGCTCAATTCGTATGCGTTGGTCAAGGAACTCCAGGAAGCGTTGAACCTCCCAGCAGCTGCTTCGTTCAAGCACGTTTCTCCCGCTGGCGCTGCAGTGGGTATTGAACTGGACGAGGTCGAGAAACAGGTTTACGGAGTCGATGACCTCAAAGAGCCTCTTACGCCGCTCGCTTGTGCATACGCCCGTGCGCGAGGTCAGTCTCAGGCCCTGATTCAAAGCAGGTCGATGCGACTGACATGACCCAGGTGCGGATCGGATGTCCTCGTTTGGCGATTTCATCGCGCTGTCTGCGCCATGCGACCTCGCTACTGCAAAGATCATATCGAGAGAAGTGTCCGATGGCGTGATCGCCCCGGGATACGAACCCAATGCCCTCGATGTTCTGAAGAAGAAGAAGGCGGGCAAGTACTGTGTCCTTCAGGTGACCTCGCGTCTTCGTTCTCGCCAAACATCTCTCGCTCATTCCGCTCGGGCACAGATGGACGCCGCTTACTCCCCTCCCGAGATCGAGACGCGTCAAGTGTATGGCATCAGCCTACAACAACGCAGAAACGACACCAAGATCGACGCGACGCTCTTTTCCAACGTCGTTGGCGAAAACAAGGAGGCAAGTTCACTCACCTATTGTCCCGCACGCCGTACACCAACGACGACCCACAGCTGCCCGCTCAAGCGTTGACGGACCTGCTCGTCGCGACGCTCGCGCTCAAGTACACGCAGTCGAACAGCGTAGCATACGCCAAGAACGGAGCGATCATCGGACTCGGTGCGGGTCAGCAGTCGCGGATCCACTGCACTCGACTCGCGGGCGGCAAAGCTGACCTGTGGTGGCTGCGGCACCACCCCCGCGTGCTCGCGCTGCCGTTCAAAAAGGGTGTGAAGCGTGCCGAAAAGGCGAACGCGATCGATTTGTTCGTGAGCGGGGAGGTGCTCGAAGGCGGGGAGCGGGCGCAGTGGGAGGGGCAGTTTGGGGAGGTTCCTGGGGCGTTGAGCGAGGAGGAGGTGAAGGAGTGGGCGGCGAGGCTGGACGGGGTGGCGTGTTCGAGCGATGCGTTCTTCCCGTTTGCGGACAATGTGCATCGGGCGAGGAAGAGCGGGGTGAGGTACCTCGCTGCGCCGAGCGGGAGCGTGATGGACGCCGAGTGTATCAAGGCGGCGGACGAGCACGGGATGGTGTTCTGTCACACGTCTCTCAGGTTGTTCCACCACTGACCGGGCGTTATGGTGGAATAGAAAAAAAAAAGGAGGTACGAAGACGCTATTTATTATTGTATTTGTTGTTCTAGCTTGCGTTGCTCTTGCTCAGGAATTCATTGAAAGTTGACGCTCATGCCTATGGGTCACATTGCGATTCCTATTGCTTGGCTCTTCTTACATAGTAATAGGTCTACAGGCGCTCCAAGAAGAACTCGACTGTCGCCTTGAACGCACCCTCCTTTCCAGCTTTGACCTTTGGGTTCGAGAGGTCCCCACGGACGGCAAAGCCGTGCTCGCAGCCCTCAAAGTACTCCCGTCTGTACAGCTTCGAACTCATGGATCCTCCACCAAGGATCTTGTCCGCCAAGGCCTGGGACTCCTTCGGGAACATCGAGTCCACCGGGCAAGAGTTGATCAGGAGAGGGGTTTTCGACTTTTCGAAGGCCTGTCAAAGATGGATTAAATGATGAGAATCATTTTGCGCGTTCCTGGAATAACTCTGGGAGACGTAAATAATGAATAAAGACCGACCTCGAGGTCCTGGGGGGCCTTGAGGAGCGAAGGGTGTGCGACGGCGGCGACCTTGAGGACGTTGTCGAACGCGAGATCAAAGACGTAGCGGCCTGTCGTACGTCACCAAATCCCCGGGTTCGTGAGTTCGTCCGACCATTTCATTCGGTCGTCGTTGCAAACTTACCTCCGAAACAGTAACCCGTGGCAGCAAACTGTGTTATGCCTCGTGCCTTGAGGCCCTCGATAACCTTGTCGAGGGGTGGGCGGGTGTCTTTCTGGCCGTGCGTGGCGAACCAGGCCATAAAATCAAAGTTTTCGCCAGGCTACCAAACACAAAGGTTGGTTTCGCGTATGGGAGGAAACTTGACGACGGTACTCACGTTGAGAGCGTCAGCGGGGATGGGGTCGCCATTGAGGTAGTCGACGGCGTAAACCTGTTGCGGAGGGTGTAGATGTCCACGATGCGATGGGGTGCCAGCTTACCTGGAACCCGTTCCTGGCAAAGTCGTCTGCGAGTAGCTGCGGAGTTCGTTGGTGTTTGAAGCTGTGTTGCTGCGGATGTGACACTACTACGTACCTGAGCGTTGGGGAGTTCAATACCAAAGACGTCGGGCAGGAAGAGGATAGCCTTGTCCTTGGGATATGCACCGGCGGGGGTCGCGACGTAGGTCTTGATGCCGTTGATGACCTCGATTTTGCCTAGGACAAAAGGGGTGAGATCGGAGTGCGATTTAGTGTGGGGTACATACAAACCTTCGGGGATTCCGTCGTGACGAACGCCTGCATGTACGTACGTCATATATTAGCGATCGATCGAGGGGTTGCGACGTTTGGCGATCTTACCTGAGACACACTTTTTGCAGAGAGACATGTTGGTGGAAAAAGATCACGATGGGTGTGAGTGGACTCGGGTCTTTATATACATTTTTGACATGATGAGATCAATGCTGAGTAACAGCGTGCGGTGTCTTCATCGCATTGCAATACCTTGAATGACTAAGCGGGACGAGAGAAGTTCTCAACCTAGTCCCCTTTTAGGTCCAGGAATACACAGGCCAAAAAAAAAAAAAAAAAAAAAAAAAAAAAAAAAAAAAACATTGCTAGTGAGAACCTTGGGCAAAACCTCCGTTCATATTAATGGGAAGTACTCTCACGATTCTTTCTTGTTTCCCTCATCCCAGGTGGCCTTCAAGTAAGACAAGATGAAGTTAAAAGGTGCTTGTTTCCCTTTGTCTGCGAGAAGAACTGCAGTGAAATGACATTCACGTAGCCAAAGAGTGGTGGTCTCGAGCAAAGTCGCTTCTCACCAAGCATAAGAAAGCTCAGGACAGGTCGGACTCCATTGGAGAAGCGACTGTTTCAGTCGATGAAATACTTTCACGAGCAGAGTCCGCGTTTGAGAAGTTTGAGCAAGGGGACGGGACGGACCACATCAGCGAGGCAGTCGTCCTTGGTCGCCAAGCCTTGGATTGTTGCCCACCCGGTCACCACATGCGATGGAGTTCACTAACTCAGCTTGCCACTCATCTCTATCGTCGTTGCAACCATCTAGGGGAGATAGCGGACATCGAGGAAGCAGGTGTCCATTTCAGAGAAGCACTGGAGCTTTGCCCAGAAGGACACGAAAATCGTCCAACGTCGTTGAGCAATGTCGCACTCTATCTCTCTGGTCGTTACGACCGGCTTGGAGATATGTCGGACCTCAATGAGGCCATCATCCTCGCGAAACAAGGTCTCAAGCTCCGCCCGTCAGGGCACCCGAATCGATCAACGTCGTTGAACAGTGTCGCAGTCTATCTCTCCAATCGTTACAATAGGCTTAAAGAAATCCCCGACCTCAATGAGGCGATTATTCTCGGGAGACAAGCCCTCGACCTTTGCCCGTCAGGGCACCCGGATCGCCCGACGTCGTTGAACAATGTTGCACTCTATCTCTCTGATCGCTACGACTTGCTTGGGGATACGACGGACCTCAATGACGCCATAATCCTCTGTAAACAAGCCCTCGACCTTCGTCCTTCAGGGCACCCGGATCGTCCAACGTCGTCGAGCAATCTTGCAGCCTATCTCTCTTATCGTTACAAACGGCTCGGAGATATAGCAGACCTCAATGAGGCCATCATTCTCGCAAAACAAACCCTCGACCTTCGCCCGTCAGGGCACCCAGATCGATCAACGTCGTTGAGCAATGTTGCAAGTCACCTCTCTAATCGTTACCAGCGGCTTGGAGATATGACAGACCTCAACGAGGCCATCGTCCTGGGGAGACAAGCCCTCGACCTTCGCCCGCCAGGGCATCCCGATCGATCAACGTCGTTGGACAATGTTGCAACCTATCTCAACAATCGTCACAACCGGCTTGGAGATGTGACGGACCTCAATGACGCCATCGTCCTCTGCAGACAAGCACTCGACCTTCGCCCATCAGGGCACCCGGATCGATCAACGTCGTTGAACAATGTCGCGCTCTATCTTTCCAATCGTTACAACTGGGTTGGAGATGTGACGGACCTCAATGACGCCATCATCCTTGGGAAACAGGCCCTGGACCTTTGCCCGTCAGGGCACCCAAATCGTCCAACGTCGTTGAACAATGTCGCACTCTATCTTTCTGGTCGTTACGGCCGGCTTGGAGATATGACGGACCTCAACGAGGCTATCATCCTCGGGAGACAAGCCATCGACCTTTATCCGTCAGGGCACCCGGATCGATCAACGTCGTTGGACAACGTCGCAACCTATCTCGACAATCGTTACAAGCGGCTTAGGGAAATAACAGACCTCAACGAAGCCATCATCCTCTGCAGACAAGCCCTCGACCTTTACCCGTCAGGGCACCCGGATCGATCAATGTCGTTGAACAATGCTGCACTCTATCTCTTTAGTCGTTACGACCGGCTTGGAAATATGACGGACCTCAATGAGGCCATCATCTTCGCAAGAGAAGCCCTTGACCTTCGCCCGTCAGGGCACCCGAATCGATCAACGTCGTTGAACAGTGTCGCAGTCTATCTCTCCAATCGTTACAATAGGCTTAAAGAAATCACGGACCTTAATGAGGCGATTACTCTCGGGAGGCAAGCTCTCGACCTTCGCCCATCAGGCCACCCGAATCGATCATCGTCGTTGAATAATGTCGCAGACTGTCTCTCCGATCGTTATAAACAGTTGGGAGATCTGACGGACCTCAATGAGGCCATTGTCCTCGGGAGGCAAGCCCTCGACCTTCGCCCGTCAGGGCACCCAGATCGATCAACATCGTTGAGCAATGTCGCAGCCTATCTCTCTTATCGTTACACTCGACTCGGAGATATGGCGGACCTCAACGAGACCGTCATCCTCGGAAGACAAGCTCTCGAACTTCGCCCATCTGGGCACCCAGATCGATCAACATCGTTGAGCAATGTCGCAAGCCATCTCTCTAATCGTTACAAGCGGCTTGGAGATATGACGGACCTAAATGATGCCATCATCCTGGGGAGACAAGCCCTCGACCTCCGTCCGTCAGGGCACCCGGATCGATCAACTTCGTTGGACAATGTTGCAACCTATCTCAACAATCGTCACAACCGGCTTGGAGATGTGACGGACCTCAATGACGCCATCATCCTCTGCAGACAAGCACTCGACCTTCGCCCATCAGGGCACCCGGATCGATCAACTTCGTTGAACAATGTCGCGCTCTATCTTTCCAATCGTTACAACTGGGTTGGAGATGTGACGGACCTCAATGACGCTATCATCCTTGGGAGACAAGCCTTGGACCTTTGCCCGCCAGGTCACCCGGACCGATCAACATCGTTGAACAATGTCGCTCTCTATCTTTCCAATCGTTACAGGCGACTTGGAGATGTGACGGACCTCAACGAGGCTATCATCCTCGGGAAGCAGGCCCTTGATCTTTACCCGTCAGGGCACGCACTTCGTTCAACGTCATTGAACAATATCGCAACCTATGTCTTCGATCGTTACACCCAGCTTGGGGAGATAACAGACCTCGACGAGGCCATCAGCCTCGGCAGACAAGCCCTTGACCTTTGCCCACTCGGTCATGCCGACCGATCATGGTCATTGTATCAACTTGCACGTTGTCTCCATGTTCGCTTCACCCAGTCGAGGGAGTTGAAGGACAGAGAGGACCTATTCAGTCTCTGCGCCGAGTTGACAAACATCTCACAAACGGTCTCACTGGGCGATCTCTCTGCAGCCAAGCAATGGATAACGGTGGCTGAGGATATTCAGCATCCCACAGTGCTTCTTGCATACGAAACATCTCTTCGACTACTCGTTCAGCATCTGGCCACTTTGCCATCCCTACCCAGTCATCTGCAAATTTTCAAAGACCTTGCTTCATCGCTAGCAATGGATGCATTTTCCGCCTGTCTCCGCAATCAAGGAGCAAAAAAAGCGGTTGAACTGCTGGAACAAGGTCGCGGTGTATTCTGGAATCAGATTGCACGTCTTCGCTCCCCTCTTGAGGACGTCATCGCCTCGGGCCAGGAAGGAGAGGTCCTCGCAGACGAATTTACTCGACTGTCATCAGAAATACAGAATTCCATTCATTCACAAGGTCCAGATCAGCATAACAGGCTGTGCAGCCTTAATGTTGATCTGCAATCCGCGATCACCAGAATTCGGAAATTACACGGTCTCGCTCGATTCCTTCTCCCCTCTTCCTTTTCCGAACTCCAGCACGCTGCCAGTGGCGGACCTGTTGTCATCGTAAATGCTAGCCAGTATACGTGCGATGCACTCGTTATCTTCTTTGACAGAGACCCGGTTCATATCCCATTGCAAATCACAAAGCGGCGTGTTCAAGACATGTCATCGCAGCTCCGATCTCTGACATTGCGCGCAAAAATGATGGACGTAAAGAATGATCTTGGTCGCTTCCTGCGTGACCTCTGGGATGAGGTTGTGTCCCCGATTGTAGACTCCCTGCAGACGACAGTTCCACCTCGCTCACGAATCTGGTGGTGCCCCACTGCCGAGTTCTCTCTTCTACCGTTGCACGCTGCTGGTCCGTATCGGGGGGGCCAACGGAATCTCTCTCGTCTGTACATCTCGTCTTACACTCCGACCCTAACTGCCCTTATTCATGCTAGGCGGAATGTCGCATTAGCGAGGTCATCGATAAAGGAGAATCGCTTTCTCGCTGTAGGTCAAGCCACCCCCAATGGCCAGAATGAACTCCTTTCTGTTGGTAGCGAACTGGATATCGTCGCTGCGTGTATGCAAGGTCTCGCCACGATCACGCGCCTGGAAGGTCCAGGATCGAGTGTGTCCCAAGTCTCGAAGGAGCTGAAGAGGTGCGAGTGGGTTCACTTTGCTTGTCACGGTGTCCCAAACGAGGTAAAACCGTTTGAATCTGCGTTCGCCCTCCACGATGGTCCGTTCACGATAGAGCACATCATGAGATGCGAATTGGAGCGCCCGGAGTTTGCCTACCTCTCTGCGTGTCACACCACTGTTGGATACAAGGATGGACCGGACGAGGTGATCCACCTGGCGTCGGCGATGCAGTTTGCAGGGTTTCGGTCGGACGACGGACATACGAAGGAATCGGATCACGGCTAGGTTTTACGAGAACATGTTGGATGGATCCAGTGGTCGCCTGGATTACACTCGAGCGGCATTCGCACTGAACAAGACGATGAATTTGTTGGGTAACAAGATACCACTTGATCAGCGTACTTTCTACGAGTCCGAGTCATAGTACATTGTTCTGTATATGGACACGTTTGTCTTTGTCAGCTGGACTGCTTGTCGTTTACTTGGCTCAGAATCGGTCGCCCCTTCTCAGTCCGGAACGCGCGTTTGCATCGATCCGCTATCTCTCATTCTTCAAGACTTTGTCTACCAACAACGCATGCAGGAAGCCGAGGAGCAAGGTCAGCAGAACCGTTTGTCACAGCGGTTAACCAACGCTCACGACACACAAAGACACTTGCCGAATATGCAGCGCACCAGGAGAACCTGGCCAACCACTCTTTTATCCCTGTAAATGCTCGGGCACCATCCGCTACATACATCAAGACTGGTCAGCTCAACCTCGTCTGCTTCTTACATACATTCTTCTCATTCATCTGGCAGCTTGACGACATGGCTGTCGCACAGCAAGAAGAAAACTTGCGACGTTTGCAAGCACCCCTACTCATTCACGAAGGGCAAGTGCGGCACACAAATGTTCTCCTTCTTGGCGTCTGACC
This sequence comes from Leccinum uliginosum, assembly GCA_038091455.1. Taxonomy (NCBI): domain Eukaryota; kingdom Fungi; phylum Basidiomycota; class Agaricomycetes; order Boletales; family Boletaceae; genus Leccinum; species Leccinum uliginosum. Next base: position 33,761 of record JBBPOM010000163.1, read on the forward strand.
TTGGCCAACAGTCTATGCCACTGACATGCCTTCTTCGCTACCCCCTCTATTGCTCATCCGTCGACTGGCACAGCAAGCATTTTTTGCGTCGCTTTTTGGAATACGAGCCATCCTCATTGCCATTGTTTGGCTCGCAATGCTCCCTTGGATCACTATCTGGACTTGGAGAATTTATTTCAAAATTGGGGAGTCGACGTATGTCTTTTTTCTTGCTTGTTACCCCTTCCAATGCACTAAAACTGTTCAGTGCGTGGTGGATCAGTGGTCCTGCGGAATTTCGGCATCTGGGAATCGACAATGAAACCATCTCTTCGCTCCGCAACGCAACAATTCTCCATCACTTCGCATCTCGAGCATTCAGCTGGCAGACATTGTCGTCTGATATATTCGCCGGTCAAATCATTGCATCTCTAATTGTGCTGATCTTCGTTGCTGTCTTTTTGCTTCGCGAATGGATATCACAGAACGCACGACCCGGCGTCTTTGAGGATGATGAATTTGCGGCTATTCCACCCCAAGATGCCCCTGTTGTCAACCCCCTACCCGCTATCCAGCCCATACAAAACATGAACGCCCACTTGTTTGCTCCTCAAAGGCAAGGTCCACTGGACCTTGACCTCGAGGCACGTCGTCACGCGAGGCCTTGGCGTCCACGCCCCATCCCCAATCCTCGCTTTGAACCACATTTTGACGATGACCTCATGAATCGTATAGAACTTTTGCGCGAACCCATCCGTCGGCCTCACAATCCCCGCATCGATCCCCTTTTCGTCGTCCCGCAGTTCCCACCGGTTCCGCCGCCGGCAGCCTTTGAACAACCATTGGCCGATACTGATAAAGGGAAGGGAAGGGAGGATGTTGCTCCGGACTCTGGATTGGGCGTCCGGAAGCGTATACGCAGGCGGTTCGGCAATGACGATGATGACGATGACGATGATGATGACGATGACGACGACGACGACGACGGCAAAGATGAAGGCACCGCACCACTTCTTGAGGCTGATCCCTCTTCATCCATCGCATCGAGTTCCGTCCCAACATTTGTTTCCGGGTGTTCCACCGCTGTCGAATCTTCTTCTTTCGAGTTCACGTTCAGAATCCCACCAAACGGGAATCCAGAAGAAGACATTCGAGAGCCAGTTCCGGAGGAGCCAGCGCAATCTTGGGAAACAGTACAGGAGGCGATGATGACGGGAACGCCAATCCCAGTAGAAGAGCCCCGTCGTCGATCGATCGTCTTTACCCCCGACTTTGTTGCTCAGACTCTACCTCTGCGTGCAGCGACACCGTCTGTCGAAGATGAGACCAATCACAAGCCACTACATGATTCGTCATCACGGACTTCTGGAGACTTCAGCTTTACGCACTTGTCGATGTCGGGCTTCTCTCATGCGGCCGAAGGTAGTCTGGGTTCCAGTAGTTTTTCGCGTGCAACCTCTTCAGAGCCGTTTACAACTCAAGATGGCTTCATTTTCCCGTCTGAAGAGGTAGCTATGGACTCGTCGAGCACACCCGCCGGGAACGCTGAGAGCAAAAAGAGGATGAGAGAGGAGACGGAGGAAGAATATGAATTCTATTTCCGAGATCCTCCGCCAACGATGCACAATGCCGACGATGACCCCACAAATTCACTTCATCAAGGCACACACCCGCCGGAGCAAGAACAAGGTCCCATTGCAGGTGCCGAGGAACGACTAGCATTTGATGTGGACCCTGACGAGGAGGACGATTCGGATGACGACGAGGCGCCGCCTGGGCCCATATTTTGGGATGCTGACGCGGACCGCGAGGACGACGAAGACGAGGACGAGGACATCGCTGATATCGCGGAGTTCAACGTTCCCAACATTGCACAAGCACAGCCGCAGCCACAAGCCCCGGCTGAGCAGTTGAACGACGGCGCGGATGATTTGGAGGCCGGTGTCGAGGACGACATGGAGGGCGCACTCGAAGGTAGGCTCACACTACTCGGTACAATTCATGAGACTGAGTTTCCGTGTAGCAATCGGCCTGCGAGGTCCAATATTTGGTGTCGTGCAAAATGTCAGGTTCACGATTGTTTGTGTTCTTTTTTTTTCTCGCTGACGGTCTCGCAGGTCATTCTGATGATCTTCGTTCTGGCCACTGCCATCGGCTTTGGAGTTTGGCTTCCATTCACCCTCGGAAAGACGACTGCACTGCTAACAGTCCGTCATGTTGATCTCTATCTATCCTTACCCCTACCTGACGCGTTTGTCTTTCAGCTGGATCCCCAAAGAGCTCTGTACATCCTCCATTTGCCCATCCGAGGAATGCGCATTCTTACGGATCCTTTTGTGGATTTCTTCACCCTCGTTCTGAATAGTTTCATCTTCCCATCTATCTACAGGGCATCAAAATCCATCCTATCGAGAACAACGAGCATCGTTAGCTATTCCACTGGAAGCCTGATCTCGCCGTCGGTGGTTTCTTCCCATTCGCAAGACGTGACTTCATGGATAGTACGTCACATCTACAATCCAGCCTCCACGTTGGTGACATGTGATATGTTAGACCTCAAAACGACTGGAATTGGCGGCTGTGGTATCACGGTGGTTGCAATCAATGCCCCAAGAACGCCCGTCCCAGCTTTCGGAAACAATACATGCCATAAACGCCTTTTTCGAAAGCGATTCGAGCCTCGCACGACTGTTGGAGCCCCATTTTGCCTATATCGGTCAAGAAGTCAGGCTATCTTCCAACCGCTTCCAGCAGACCTGGATCCGTCTAGCTTTGGGTCACGGAAACACTGAACGCGCGTTCTCCATAGTGTTGGGCTATGCCGTCGTCGGCATCATACTGGCCCTCTATCTGAACGTGTTCACGGTCGGGAATGCCAGGACTGCCGGTAGAGCTGTGAGAAACGCGATCCGGCAACAGCTCCTGGTTGTGAAGGTAGGCTTCGTCCGAGTCGCGGCGGATACGAAGTGAAACTAATATGGTGTAGGTCGCAATGTTCATCATCGTCGAGCTCATCGTCTTCCCACTTGGGTGTGGTGTCATGCTTGATGCTTGCACGATATGGGTATTTCCAGAGGCGTCCATTGAATCGAGGATGGCGTTCTTCACGGAAGCTCCCTTGACGGCGATGTTTTACCACTGGGTTGCAGGGACAATGTTCATGTGAGTCAATCGGATATATCTATCCCCAAGGCTCTGATCCGTTTCGCAGGTATCAATTCGCTGTTCTGTTGGGAGGGTGCAGGAATATCATGCGCCCAGGTGCAATGTGGTTCATCAAGGACCCCCAAGATCAAAACTTCCACCCCATCCGCGACATTTTGGAGAGACCCACCTTTACTCAATTCCGCAAACTCCTCATCAGCGCATTCATGTACGCGATGGTGGTTGCTTGTGGTGTCGGGAGCCTTGCAATCCTCCTTTTCATCGGCAACCGATCCATATTCCCGATACGCTGGAGGACTAGGTAGGCCATGTATTTTCACTTTCGCTCGGCTCCGAGTAACTCACGTAAGGATTCTTAGGGAGCCGCTTTCTGAAGTCCCGATCGATCTTCTGTTTCTTCAAATTGTGCTGCCCTACACGATGCGCTACTTGAGACCTCGCAAAGCCGTCTATCGGACATCGGTTCATGCCTGGAAATTCTTGGCCGCGAGGCTACGTTTGACCTCGTACATGTTTGGCGACAGGATCCGAGATGAAGAGTCTTCAAAAGTATATAAAAACTGGCTTGCTTTCTTCCGGAGATCTGCAAGGGACAAGGAAGAAGTGACGATAACACGGGACGGGACCTTCCGTCGGGTGCCTGCCAGCGACAACATTGCACTCCCTAGAGACATGCGTGCTACCACTGAAGTTCTTGAAGACGGTACCCCCGCGAATCCCAAAGCGGCTGCGCTGATAGCATCTCAAAATGCGGAGGCAGTGAAAGCAAAACGAAGCATCAAGGATGATTACATCGTGGTGTATTTCGCTCCCCGATTCCGCATGAGGATCGTTGCGTTTGTCATGGCGGTCTGGACGATTATGGCGATCGTCGCGGCGATCTGCATTGCGGTCCCGGTGCAAGTCGGGAGACACTTTTTCGCGCTCGTCTCTTTCCCTTTGGTTCACGACGGTTATTCCTTCCTCGCGGGCTTCTATATCCTCTGGGCGTGTTACTTGGTCGGGAAAGCAGCACAATGCATGGACCGATGGCGCCAGCGTGTCACGGGCGATGGACCCCGGGCGGATTTCGCGGTGTACTTTGCCAAGCAGAGTCTTTTGTGGGCCGTCAAGATGGCGTACTTGTGCACGTTCCTCGGCGTCGTTATTCCGATCCTGCTGGGCCTTGTTGTGGACCTCTACATCGTTTTGCCCGTTCGGTTGACAGTTCACCCGACCATGGTTCCGACCATACGGTTGGTCGATATGTGGTCGCTTGGACTGGTGTACTGCAAGATCGTCATACGACTCCGCCGGAGGCTACAGCTGCCCCGCCGACAGTCCGACGCGCTGCACGTGGTATGTACCGGCACAATTGTTCGTTAACGGGCGTGTGCGAGCTGAACCCCCGCCTTGCAATTGCAGCTGCTGATCAACGGATGGACGCATCCTGATCCTGGTCACGCGACCAAGGAGATCATTTTGCCACTGTTGGCAGTTCTCTTCACCATGCTACTTTTGCCAGCGGGCATAGTGTACCTCGTGCAGGAGTTTGTCCACATTCCGTTGAGCAAGAAGTTTTTGTGTAAGTGTTTTTTTCGGCGTGCGCACGGAATCTGACTGACGTATTTTGTGTATTTCCAGTCGTGCACGTTTATCCGGGGATATTTGCGCTGATCGGTTTGTCTCGCCTCGTCGTTTCGGCCATGTCCGTTTTGTCCAGCTGGTCGCAATCGATCCGGGACAAGGAGTTTTTGGTCGAGATGCGGTTGCAGAATTTGGAGTTGGATAATGCGGAGCAGAGGAGGGCAGCGCATGGGGTGATGTCGAGAGCGTTTGCGGATCGTCGTGTGGATAGAGCTGTGATGGTGGGGGGCGACGAGGGCGGGCAGATGTAATACTAGTTCAGAGCAAGACACACCTTTTTCTCAATACAACTCACATGACGCAACACCACAACACAGACAGTCCTGAATCTCACAATGCATTTTTTCTTTTGTTGATGCGCCGGATAATCCTTTTTAAAACCTGAAACGCATGTATCTTTGCATGGAGTAAAGAGAAAGAAAGAGATTTCGCCGTGACGTCTGTGAAATCATACGAAAGGTTTCATGCGGGAGCAAAAGCACGGCACAAGGAAAAACTAAAGTAGAACAATGACCCTACAGACGATTTGAGTGGAGCTGGCGATGGTACGGGCCGGATGGAGGTAAGTTACGAATCGGTATCAGGTGCCCGGCGATGGCATTTCCCCATGGGTCCAGAAGTCAAAACTTCCGTCAAGGTTCGATCCCAATCCGAGTTTCATGCGGGAGCAAAAAGTAAGTACGGCTAAAGGAAAAGCCAGACTACAATGACTCTGCATTCGAGTGGAGCTGGCGATGACAATGACATCATCATGGGCGGGCCGGATGGAGGTCACTTGGGGCGCACGAGGCATATCTCTATTAATCTCCTACTACTACCACCATGACTCCTCGGATCAATGGGAAATGACGCACGCCAAGTGGTACGATTCATTTCCTTTTTTCGATCATTCTTCTGCTAGCTATGGGGGTATTAGATCTGTGGGGTACGTTGACACTCGATCTCGCCGTCGATCGCCTGATAGTAGTATGGTGCTGGCATGTTATGCCATCCATCTGATCAATATGATGTGTGCGATGTCCAGTGATATGGTACCTACATCCGCTTCAACATCCCCCCAGTCACAAACATTGTGGCAGAGACTTGTGGCAGTATCGCCGATTCAACGGACAAGGTACTGATAAAGTTACTTATAGCCTTGGGAAAGCGCAATATCACGAAAACGACTCGCGTTCAGAGGTCGGTTGCCGACGGTCCTAGAGATCCGGGGCGGATGCACATTGCGCAATGCCGATTTTTTCCGACACCATTCGATGCGATGGAAAGAGTGCAATCGACGACCATGCGGTCGATCGACCAATGAAAGGGGTTGTTGAATATGAGCCCCCAGCCTCGGGCCTGGTCCTGGGCCTATGTGCACACTCTCCTAGTGGGATAATACTATGCACCTGCTCCGATTATTCCTATGGGACTCGTCCCGATCCCGGGCCTAGTGCCGATGAATCAGCTGACTGTGCGACTCGGCCGAGACACGGGTAGTGTGGGTGCGTCGGGACGGCGAATTCAAGAGGGATTCGGCGAGAGAACCAACATGCTGTTTTCTTTCTGATTTTTTTTCCCTTTGTTTTTACGTCGCCGCAGCATTAACGAGATGTTTGAGAGTATGGTGGCAACCGTTTGTTGATATAGGCATGTACACCTATGGGTATGTAAATCTAACTTTAAAATGAGACGAAGCCTTTCTGACATGGGATGATCTTCCGGCGTCGGCCTGTTCGCGAATCGCGATAGATTGAGGTAGTATACGCACGAGATGCATGATGTACAAGTGTGACGCGTCGAACGACTCACCTCATGCAGGAATATCATGTTGAAAGGCAGAGAGGGAGAGCAAAGTGAGAAAGGGGGGGGGACTAGGAACCGTAGTAAAACCGGTTCCGGAAAAGATGCCCACGGGACGCATACGCATCTTCTCTTCAGGGTCAGCCGAAGGAATATGACGGGTCTTCCCAAGTTGGGGGCGATACTCAAGTATATACTGCCTCTCCTCACTCTTACGAAAGGTCGGCAATGGAAGGCAACCATCGCACGCGTGGGACGACATTCAGTCGGATATATCCCTCAGCGGGTGTTATTTGGAGGGACGGGTGTCGGACGGTTGTCACCGTCTGGCTAAGATCAAGAGGATACCGTCACAGCGCGTACTAATTAGTATCGCATAATCTGCGGAAACATCTCGATCGTGGCTGACACGTAGCAAGCGCCAGCGGATCGCATTCGTACGTCATCGCCGCAATGTCTGTCAATGGAGTCGTGCTGGCGCTCAACATTTAACATTCAA
>JBBPOM010000164.1:0-40779 GCA_038091455.1 Leccinum uliginosum
CAGATCAAAATGGTAAGAGTATGTCAACTTGACATTTGTGTATCAGCCCTTTCCAAAATTTGTCAATAATAATCAATCAGTCACCAATAAGATAGTGATATGAGCAGAGAGTGTCAGTGAAACAAAGGAAGATTAACAATTGTCTTAAGGATATCAGGATGCTTTAGAATTGAACAGGTCATTCTCTGCCAGAGACATAGTTTGTCATGTCTTATTAGCATGGGACAGTATTAAACCCAAGATCATGGCAGTCTTCCTGACTGTAATTGTATTTACTGATCACATCAACGACCCAGGAAAGTGCAGATATAGCCAGATCAAAATGGTAAGAGTATGTCAACTTGACATTTGTGTATCAGCCCTTTCCAAAATTTGTCAATAATAATCAATCAGTCACCAATAAGATAGTGATATGAGCAGAGAGTGTCAGTGAAACAAAGAAAGATTAACAATTGTCTTAAGGATATCAGGATGCTTTAGAATTGAACAGGTCATTCTCTGCCAGAGACATAGTTTGTCATGTCTTATTAGCATGGGACGGTATTAAACCCAAGATCATGGCAGTCTCCCTGACAGTAAATGTATTTACTGATCATATCAAGGACCCAGGAAGGTGCAGATATAGCCAGATCAAAATGGTAAGAGTATGTCAGCTTGACATGTATGTATCAGCCCTTTCCAAAATTTGTCAATAAGAAGATTACCAATTGTCTTGTGAATAGCAGGATGCTTTAGAATTGAACAGGCCAAGCTGGCTCTGCAGAGTCTGTACTGGCAGACTGCTGTAGATGTGTGACTGGCAATTTGTCAGTGTTACTACTATAACTGGCTTATCCCCTGGTACAATACGTCACAGATGCATTTCCAGGGTGCATTTCCTCAGTCCCTATGACTATGACATCATGTCAGAAAGGCAAGATACACTGATCAGCAACTCCCTAAAGAGCTGCCTACCCCTGTGCAAATGGTTACAGTGTGGCACCAGCACGTACAACTTTGTTCAACTTACTGTTCATTTTGTAAACAATGAAGTACAATACAATATGCAAAATGTATTACTACCAGGCTTGCGGATCCATTGGGAGAGGGAGTGTAGCATCCTCGTCCGTATCTCCATCTCGCCCGTCGCATTGTCGTGGCATCTCACAATGTGGTCATCGGCATCATCATCCTCGCAAGTTATCCTCATTGTCATCACCCTCGTCTCGCCCCTCGTCTCCCTACTGTGGTGTCGCACCGTCGTTGCGTCTCCCTCGTCCTCATCCGCACTCTCTTATCGCCCATCACGTCGTCATCCTTGTCCGTCCCTTCGTCTCGTCATCGCGTTCCGCGATGAACGAGGACAGGTCACGTCGCTGTGTTGTCGTCGCCGTGTCATTGCCGTCGCATCATCCCCGAGACAGCATGTTCCGCGTATGGCGGGAGAGGGAGAGGGGAGGGGAGGGGAGGGGAGGGGAGGGTCGAGATCGAGGTCGGGTCGGGAGAGGAATGAAGAGGGGACGGGATGGGTCGAGGATGGGGATGAGGGCGAGGGCGAAAGCAGGGGAGAGGTAGAGAGAGGTGCCTGGGTGTGCGTGCCCATTCGACATGCTAGGCGGGAGAGGGGAGAAGAGGGCGACGTGAGGGTGTATGTGCCCTTGTCCGTCCTTGTCACCCTTGTCTCGCTCTTCGTCATCCTCGTCCTCGTCTCGTCGTGACGTCCCGCGTGTGCACAGGAGAGGGTGGGGGTGGGGGTGGGGACGCGGATGGGAGTCGTCCTCGCGTCGTCGAGACGGCACGTTCCGCGTGCGGCAGGAGAGGGAGAGGGAGCGGGAGCGGGAGAAGACGGATGAATGAGGACGGGCCGCATCGCCGTGTCGTTGTCGTTGCGTCGTCCCCGGGACAGCGTGTTCCGCGTGTAGCAGAAGAGGGAGAGGGATGGGAAGCGGATGGGATGAGTCGTCATCGTTGCATCGTCCCCGTTGGACCCCGAGATGGGACTTTCGGCGTGTGTGCAGCAGAGGGAGAGGGAAGTGGAGGGGTCGAGGACGAGAGACAGAGAGGGATGAAGAGGGACGGGGACGGGTCGAGGATGGGGATCAGGATGTGTGCGCCCTTGTCCGTCCGTCTCGTCGTCGCATTCCGCGTGTGCACAGGAGAGGGTGAGGGTGAGGTGAGGGTCGAGACGGCACGTGCGGCAGGAGAGGGAGAGGGAGAGGGAGAGGGTGGGGATGAACGAAGACGGGTCGCCGTTGTCGTGTCATTGTCGTCGCGTCGTCCCCGAGACAGCGTGATCCGCGTGTGGCAGGAGAGGGAGAGGGAGAGGGAGAGGGAGAGGGAGAGGGCGCGGATGAACGGGACGGGTCGCCGTTGCCGAGTCATTGTCGTCGCGTCGTCCACGAGACAGCGTGTTCCGCGTGTGGCAGGAGAGGGAGAGGGAGAGGGAGGAGACGCGGATGGGACGAGTCGTCATCGTCGCCATCGTCCCCGTCTTTCGGCGTGTACGCAGTAAAGGGAGAGGGAAGCGGAGGGGACGGGGACGAGGACGAGAGAGGGCCGAAAGAGGGAGAGGGATGAAGAGGGGACGGGGACGGGGACGGGGACGGGGATGAGGGCGAGGGCGAAAGCAGGGGAGGGAGAGAGGGAGGGAGAGGGAGAGGGAGAGGGAGAGGGAGAGGGAGAGGGATATCAGTGCCTGCACGCTAGGAGAACTTGAGGGCGAGGTGATGAGAATGTGTCACACTGTCACAGCACACGTTCGGATAGGGCTGGGCGGAACTTGGAGGGAGAAGGAGAGGGAGAGGGCGCGTAGCGTACCCGTTTGGACACATTGGAGGGGGAGAGTGCACATTAAGCAGAGTGGGTGAGGTCGAGGAGGGCCCTCGGACACGCTGAGCACTGAGCAGAACAGAGGGCGACGCGGGGCGTGTGTCCACAGGTCACGTGCCATCATCGTCTCTAAAATATCACATCATGAAATGTAGGTTACATTTCCTAATGCGCCGGACACTCTTGGAGCATGCAAAGAATCGTTGTAATAGCAAAGGGCATCTATAGAATGCTTCTCTTCTTCTTTTTTTTTTTTTTTTTTTTTTTTTTGCTACAGCACATTATGCCATTTCTACGTTTTCATCCTCGTCACTAATGTCTTCTCATCCTCATTACCCAGAGACGGCTTGAAGTTGATACCAAGTACTTCCAATTCCCCCAAAAGCTCTTTCGAACAGCAGCCTGAGTACCGTGACGTCCGAGTGCGGCTGGAGTTTGGCGGAGAGAGACGATGTGCTCGGCGAGCTCGGCTTGGCCTTCGTTGCTCTTGGACGCGGAGCCTGCCGTCTCTTCCGACACGAAGACGGGCACGAGTCGTCGATCGCCGTGGCTGACCCGGGGCCACGGGAAGGCGGTGGCTGATAAAACGGAGTACGGGCGCGCTGTTCTGGGTGTGAGACCGGAGCTCTCCGTTATAGAACTCTGTCGACGGGAAGCGAGTCAGTTCACTTGGGAATCGGTATTGTACCTACTTAGCGGGGGAGGGGCGGGAGTATGTCAGTGCCTTGTGACAGTCGTGATTGAACATTCGGCTTGCGTTGTGCATCGTCTTCACGGTGCCTGCCAGTGGATGCGCATCGGACGTGTAGTCTCTCCAACAGTGACACATCATACTCGAGGGCTTTGTTGGTTTCACCGTCGACCGCAGTTGTACGCTGACAACAGTACTTGACAAGCACGGACTCTTTCAAGTTCGACCTCACAACCCTTGAGCATCAGAAGACCTCTTTGGTAACGGTGAGATCACCTGCATTGATGTAAGTGGACAGGAGGTTACCTAATGGAGCATGAAATCAGAAGGAGGGTCGAAGTTGGACCTCGAGCTGAGCACACATGCGGATAGCGGCGTCGATTATAAGAATATGCGTGAGCAGCACGCCTGACGCAGCATGCAAAACGAGAAAGTGAACGACCGACGACGGACGACGGACGTGCAGGCGCAACGGAATCAGATGTCTGCTTTGTGACTTTGCCTGATGGACGGCATCGAAGACGTGAATCGCAAATTGATGGACAGAGTCGTCGGCGTCGACTTCGCCTGCGGCGTCTTCGAGGTCCCGAGGGCAGAGGTTTGGCGTTGCACTTCAGGGAGACCACGTTGAGTGATTTTTCGACCTCGCGGTCTCTGTCTCTGAGGCCCGTGATGACATTGATGTCTAGGTTTGGTATTAGGCCGGACGGGATGGAACGCTTCGATTGCATCATAATTGTAATACTTTGATGGGTGCTATGGGTGCAAGACTGCAAGTGAAAATTCAGATCAGTATTTCCATAGATGTATCCTGGCGTTCCACTAACTGTAAGCCTCGCAACACAAGGGTTCAGGTTCAGAATACGGCATGTAGTGGAAGAATCTGTGTAGGCCACCTGCACGTGTAGCATGTTCAGTTCAGAAATGAAGAAATGGCAACAAACTCACAAAATTTATCTCCGAGAGGGCTCAGTCATGCAGATAATCCTGTGCTAAATAAACGAACTGGAGACAGCCTTCAAAAATGGCATAGCCAACGACGATATGAATATGTTGCTCACCTCGTTGAATAATGCGCGGCCTTTGGAAAGCCCTCCTGGACCATCAGACTGGCAGTAAGTTCAAGCTCAATTCCCGCCCATTGTACATTACTTGGGTGCCTAACCAGGAATTTGTGGGATAAAGATTATCAGAGATTCTAGGCGAACTCAGACCAGGCAAGTATCCATAGCTCGCCGAACACAGAATAGAAAGTTCAATTCGCCATCTGTCGCTGTATCCGATGGTTGGTAAAGTCCACCTCCCCAAACACGAAGCTAAAGCACCCATCAGTCAAAATGGAATTGAACAGTCCGAATCATTGTACTTGCTATGTTCTAACCACTTTTCACGGCACTCTCCGCAAACCAACGGACAGCGTCCGCTTTAATCCGACCGTAAAATGGATCAAAAGGAACGACGTCTTCTTACAAAACACCTTCCCGTCGACTTCGAAACCACTGGTCTCCCAGTGTGATGCCTCGTGAATCGATCTCCTCTTCGGAATAAGCATTTTGCATAAGTTACATTGTACGGAACCCAGTGGCGACCGCCTGCGTTATACAGTCGTCGCAAAGCAATGCTCTGTGTCCAGTTCCCATGGGGTGCAGAGAAATGGTTAAGTCATACAACTTGGGTGTGCCGAGATCAAATGGATACCATCGTTCGGGGAGTCCGTGTGAAGTGGAACAATTGACGCTCGCGTAGGTCGTCGTTTCCGTCCCCGGATCTGAAATGGGTCGAATGCCATAGGTTACAAGGTGATACTGAATTCGGGGATCGACAATCTTACAGTCGTAACCGTGTAGGACATGATGGAACGAATTCCAAACGTAGCATTGAGAACCCTGCTACAACAAGATCGCACTCTTGGCAACTGGATACGTCGGGTCGTCAAGTGAATCCAACAAAGTGGCAGACTTGGATAGAGTGACGAGATAGGCGGGCCTATGGACTTCCCCGGTCATGAAAGCAGGAGCCTAGAAATATGAATATGATCAGCTTAGTGACGAAGCAGAAGATACTGAACAATTCACAAAATCCAAAGTCGATAGTGGTCTTCCGAATCCATTGATAGTTAGGGTATACATGCTGGTGGTTAACGTTGAACGAACTTGAAAAGAATGTGGGGCTAATATGTTCCCACGACGATACTGCAGTAATCGGTGGTTGGTTGCCATTCCGACTCGGATTTCCTTGGGAACGTCCGAGTCTTTGATATCATGTCGCGTGAGCAGAGTACATTTTGGGAGTGAGAGACCCACCTCGGCCGCGCTACTAGTACTTTACTCACAGTAGAGTCTCTCCGGACTCATGACTCGAGCTGAAAGTCGTCCGAAATTCGAACCAGCGACGAACCGATTCTTTTACGATGAATGAGCATGTCAGACATAGGACGGGGACGTTGGAGGCTTCAGATGCCAGTGAGTCTGAGTCACCAGAGCACCAGTCTGGTGGTTCTACTTGATACTATTCCGAGTCATCGCGTCATTGTAGAAGCCGGTGAGCAGAGCTCCTGAAGGCTTGTTATTAGAACTATATGGTACTCCCATATATGGGCGCATCGATACGCGCCGCACCACACTTTTTGTGATTGGCATTCTCCATGCAGTTTGAAGTTGACAGAAGCGACGACAACGCCTAGTAGTATATAGTAGACTGTGGACGTACAGTAGTTTAGAAAGCGGTCATAAATATTCATCTATGTCCATCAAATCTGAACCCACATCCGACCCACAATACATCTCTAACACTTCGCTCTCATCGCCTGAGCTGGAGACCGCGGCATCTGACTCCTCACTCGAATGCAAATCCTCGACATCTTCTGAACCATCATCTACGTCAGAACTAGGTGCTGATTTGTCTCTATGCCCGTGAAACGCAGAGGGGTGCTGAGCGTCAGGTTGAGTTACCATGCTTCCTCCGCCGGATCCTTCGGCGTTAATTGGTTTGTTGTGAGCATATGTGTGCCCAATACCTATACCCCAGTAGTAGCGTAAGAGCATATCCCGATCAACAAACCTACCAACAGGATGATCAACAGCCGCTTCCAAGTCAGTAACACGAAAACAAACCTGTTGACATAGTACTGCTTTGAATCGTGGACATCTCGGGACTCTCTCGACATACCCCGGTCGCAGTCATGATGCAGCTTACCTTTGGAGAAATCAGGAATGAGATGACAACTTCTCAAAACATCTGCCGGGTCGACAAAACCAAAGGCGTCATCTTCACCCATGGGAACGAAGCGTAGAACGTCCAGCTTCCAGGCATCTTGCTCTTGGTGAGTCTCGATGACTTCGAACCATCGAACCCAAAGGAACTCAAGACGGCGAGGCTGGTAATCCGTCAATCCTGGACCGTTATAAATGATGTTTGCATGAAAGATACCGATAACCCTTGCGTAGCAGAAAGGATGTGCAGTGGAGTTGAGTGTGTCGGAAAGAAGCATGATATCCCGATGGTCTGTGTTCGGGTTGATGGAATCTTGCGCCCTGCGAACGTCGTAAGTCGTATAATTGATCCGCATCAATCGATGTCGGTAGATTCGTTCATTCTTGAAAAGAACCTGACTATGCAACATGATCTCCGAATCAAGGATTGAAGCATCCACATCCAGAGGTGCGGTCGATCCGGTATGGGACTCTGAGTTTGTGCCAGCTACATGGATCTGTCTGATTCGAGGGAGGATATGCCTCCGCAGCTTCAATGTGAAATCCTACAGCTACATTAGATACCAGGGTTACAATATGCGCGATAGGAAACTAACCTTTGCCGCCGGGTCTTCCGAGTGAGACCGACTAAAAACTCTGAGATCCTCTGGGTAATTGTGTGACTTGCCGATAACGTGATGCTCTTCAGGTTCCTTGGGCAGCTTTTCGTGCGGGACGTTGGATGAGGATACGCGGGCACGAATTTGGCGGATGCGTGCTTGACGCCGTTCAATCCGGGTCAGCTGTCGGATGTATGCCTTTCGGCTCGTTCGTGTAAATCTCGACTTCCCAACGCGATGCTCGAGCTCTCCCTACAGTCAAATCAGAGGCAGGAGTATCATTTCAGCAATTGACTCACCGGCTGGGTTGAGTACGAGTCCGTGGTACCGTACCGCCTAATGGTCTCCGTGTAATCGCCAAGCGCATGCAGCTTGTACGTCTGAAGGTTCAAAGTTTTCTCCTGGCGTGCGCACGCAGAAGGTACATTTTCTTTCTCTTTATGGTGTTGGCCACTCAAAGTCTTTGTTCGAATTTTGCGTCGGTAGCGTCCCTCGGCTTCCCGTTTGAGTTCCTTGGTAGAAAAGGTGGAACAAGTGATTGACTGAAAGGAACGAAGTTCAGCCCCGAGAATGGCCGTTACGTTGTCCATAATTTCCAGTGTGTCGTCCGTGTGCATCCGGAGTTTTGCAAGACCATGCCAAGTAGCGAGCTGGAAGAGGAGCTTGAGCACATTGGAGTTGTGTGGCTCAGGCAAAAGCTCGTTGAAAACGGGGATGGCGCACTGAGATTTCGAAGTCTCAGTAAGCAACACTCTGAGGAATGAGAACAAAACAAAACCTGGAGGAGATCCTCAAAGTCTCTTGCGGCCATTTTCTTCATCTCGGAAGAGTTGCGAGAAAAACGCCGAATAGTGTCGCGACCGAAGCTGGGTACTTGACGATACCTGTACTTAACAATAAGGAAGATACAAGTCTCCCAATGCAAGTGATCTTACCGTCGATCAAGCTCACCGAGCATATTCTTTTTGAGGCTATCAAGAATTCGAAGGAGATGGGTAAAAATTGCCTTCCATACTCCTAACTCGAACTCGTGTAGCAGATCAACAACTAGAATGCAAAAAAGGTCGAAGCCCGTTGCGTGGAATTTCTCACAGAAGGCATTCTACGAGTTTGTAGGATATTATCATTATTGTGATTGAATCAGATAAGCGATTCACACACCGATGTAGGGACCAGTGACTCGTCTTTGAGCAGGGCATTGACCTGCACATTGTCGACTGCATAGTTCCGCTCATAGATTAGCTTTCGGGCGGCTGCAATTTTTTCTTGTCTTTCTTCAGTGTTGGTACGGATGAGGGACTTTCGCTGGAGGATATCGTTCTTCATGCCTAAATCTTTTGCCTGTGAGAGCGGGATCAGGCAGCGAGGACAAGGACATCGTCCCAAATTCCGGATAGACGCAATCAAGATCCTGTTTGAAACAATGAGCGATGTACGTTGAAATTGAGTTTTCGCCCATACTTCTCTGGGTAGTCGGCAGAGTAAGTAAAAATTCGGGGATAGAAACGTCGAGTGACTCCATCACAGCACTTGATAACAATCCCATGCTCGTACGCATCTAAAAACTCCTCGTCAAGTAGAACTTTCCACTGTCCATGAAAAGCTTCTCTATTACAATGGGTGAAAAATGAATCACCCGGTGCCTTGCCTCCAGAGAACTTAGTGGCGAAGTCCTTAAAGTCGTCAGGGAGCTTCGTGAAGAATATTTCATTAGGTCATACCATTAATTAAGGGAGAGAAATACCCACTGTTTGAAAGTATGCGGCATGACAGCAGAGGTTACAGGAGGGTTGACACCGCCGATATTTCGACTCGTTACCGAAATACAGATAGAGTGGCCAGAGTTTTGCCTGTCCAAACGATGTGAGGTGAGTGGAGTCGGACCAAAGCATTATGCCGGCAATGACGCGAGGGAGGTCGCATCCAGGTTCGGGAGGTGACCCCTGTAGTTGTTGGTGGGCCTCGATAAAGGTTTCGGAGGTGTAGAGCTCTCCGTATACTCGTACGTCATGCTCTTTGTGCGAGCGATGCCAATAAAGCTCGTAAGGCTCGTAATGGAACTGTGGCGAGTACGACGCATCGGAAACCCTTTCGCGGATGATTGATGTTAACGAGCGGTGGTAGAAGTCGTGGAGGTGGTAGATCTTGGGACCAGGTTCCGGGAAACGACTGTGGAAAGGGATGGAAATTGGCACTGCTGTGTGCCTCCATCCGTCATCTTCGTCTAACCAACCACCTGCATCCGGTTGGTTATCAAACTGGTTTTGGCCCAATTTCTTGTCCACAGCCTGCCAATTTGTCTTGGTAACCGCTTCTGGACAGAAACCCTCGGTACCGACAATTTCAAGGAGCTCTCGAAAGCTCTCCTTGGACTTCTGGGCTCCCTGGTTCCAATACCAGTCTCCTAGACGCATTGAGTCCTCACTCGGATATGGATAAAAAGGGTTATCGGATACACCTGGGCCTGTGGCATTTCCGTCTCCGCATTCATTTGAGACTGAGAATGGATCATCGGGGTCATGGGATGGGATAGATTCGGTGTGGTACACTCGGTATAGGCCGAATTTGTTATTTTGCGTTCTGAAAATGCGGCGTACGGATGAAGGAATTGCATTGATCAACCTTTGTACCACTGTGGAAGTCGAGGAAGAAGCAGTATCGGACGCCGGCGTAGGGACAGAAGCGGGCGTAGTCATCGACATAGGTTGCACAGTACTGGTAACACCCGGGGGAGGTAGAGGCATCAAGGGCGCTGGCAACGTGTCCCTGAAACGAATGGGTAGGCGGCGGTTGAGCCGACGCGGGCGACGTTGCGCAAGAGGCGTTCCATCATCGTCTTCAATATCCCCAGCTACATGCTGTGGTGGGTCCTGTGCAATATGTCAGAGCCGATTACTCACTAGCAGTATGTTTCTTCAGCATGAAAAAACCAACCTCAACTACTAGTATGCTGGAAGCCGAGCCTTCCCCGTTCACCCTCAAATCAGTCAAGAGCCCAACATGTGGATCGATGACCACCGGAGAGCTAGCTCTCGAAGGTTCTTCGATGCGGGCCTTTTTTCGCTGGTAATAGTCCTTTGCTTTTGCTAGCACAGTTGAAAGGCGCTTTTTCCCTTGCTGACAACTCTTCTCATGCCTCTTAAAAACCCCTGGATCACTGAAGGAGCGACCGCAAACACAAACCTGAAGCAGGAGGTTTGACATACCACTTCAGAGAGGGCTTGACACGAAATCAACAAGCATGAGTGTTGACCAGCAAGAGTAATACCATGGCCCTCACCGAGCTTTCGAGCGTGCGAACAGCGGACGGAGAGGCTGCCAAACACCGGCTCAAGGATATTCAGGTAAGTATACATGTCTCGTCATCTCTTCGGTCGTGTCACCGGTACACGTGGTGAAACCATGCTTTTTGAGGAGCGTGATGGGAAACCGTACAGTATGTAAACACAGGCCTCGTCCACCACGAAAAGTGCAGAGACGTAACATTGTGATCTATTCTAAGGAGAGGTAAAGTTTGAGACGCTCACATACCAGTGCAAACATCAACGTGAGTGCATTGTAAGAGTAGAGGACGACGCCAGTGACGAGCTGCGCGACCGAGCACGCGAGGAAGGAGAGTGGAAGCAAAAGCACGAAGCTCCAACGCTGAGAGCATACAAAGATCCGTCAGTGGACGAAAGGCGAAAGGAAGACCATTCTCACCGAGAACATCACGAATCGTTCTACAGATGGACCGGTCCCGCATACCAATGCTTGCACGATAAGCGCAGGGTCGAATACGAAGTCGAAAAACCTCACCACTAAGAATGAGTCCTTGTCCCCATCTTCCGTGAATACATTCTTGCTCGAGTCTCTGTATGATCTTGTGCGATGGGTTAGAAGGGAAACGCGTTGACTCACGCATTCCACGTGTCAATCTCGTCCTCCTACGACCCATCCAGCGACTGTGACCCGGAGACATCAGACTTGACACACCTCGTGCAGCTCATGCTACCTGACGTCGACTCAACAATGGCCGCCTGACGATATCTCTCATCACAACCCCAAGATCTTCCACCCCCTTGGTCGCTACGTCGCCCTGCTACAGGTTCTTGCGGAAATCCTTCAGAGGATACGCGTTCCCAATGATCACCCCTGGGGCACGCGACTGCGGGTCGTTTTCTAGCTCGGGGTCGGCAAACTTGGCTTCGGCCTCGAGGCAACTAACCGATATTCCCGAGAGCAGACAAACGAGATTCGGAACTAGTCCAGCCAGGATCCGCGGCCACGATCTGTTTCAAGAACGACTCGGCAAATTTCAGGCTTGCTTCTGTCCGATCATTTGCGTATGCCTGGAGGACCTGTATGTAGGTGACCGAGTTGCGCTTAATCCCACGACGTCGCATGACATCGTAGCAAGCCTTTGCTCGCCGAGGCCTTGGATTGCTGTCGTACTTTCCCAGCGATGAATATGGTAGGACGTATGCGTCGAGATGGTAAAGCAGTCTCTCCACGACTTTGCCTTCTCCACATTCTGCAAATACTTCTTCGGTGAGATCGACCTTTCCAGCGTCACAAGCGGACTGAATGACTAAGGCGTACGGTGGCTGTCAGGACTCAGGACAAACGCCAACCCGAACCAGCTCGCGAAGCACGACACGAAAGGGTGTATCGACAAGAACGTAAGCCTTGAGGAGCGTGTTGTACACCTTGACGGATAGATCGCGAGAAAACTGCAATAATTGTCCGAGGTAGTCAAAGACACGGACAACGCCTTCCCATGAGCCAGCTTCTACGCGGTCATTCATGAGAGATGTAATCATCACGCGGTCGAGGGTGATACCTTCGTGCAAGGCCCGCAAGTAGAGGGCTTCTGCAGAAAAGGGTCTGTGCAGCGAGATAGGATGCGTCCGTGTTGAACTGGGCTTGAACGCTCCGTTTGATCCGTAGCATCTCTCGGAAGGCGTCTTCAGAGCCAGTTTTGATCTCGAAACTGTTCCACTCTGCCCAGAATTTGGGGTTGACCCGTGGGTCGCAGAGGCATGGGCATAGACGGCACGAGCGCGGTCGATTTCCCCCAAATTTGCGCTCGAGAGCAGCGAATCGCGGACGCGTTTCTGTAGTTTGATTGTTTGGAAGAACTTCTAGTGCGCGTTCGTATGTGGGTCGTGTGCCAGGCAGGCCATAGTTTGCCGTAGCCTTGGCAATGTAAATGGTATACACCTGTCATATTTTAGTATCGTTTCGCCAGACAGGAAGTGCGCATACATTGAACTTATCTTCACCAGCAACTACTTGCGCAACTCGCCCGTAGATGGACATGGCGCGCATTGATGATCTTCCTTGAGTTTTCCATACATAAGGAACAGCGGCTTGCAAGCTTTTGGGTGACATTGCTCAGCGCTTGTTCAAAGAGGTCTCGCCCTCGCTCCAACTTCGAGCCTCTCTGAGTGGAAGAAATTTACATAAAGTACATTCGAAAGCATTACTGGGTTGACGTACATAGTTTTACGAACTTAGAGAGATATATGTTCCAAATTTCGAATGAAATACGGAGGTCCGTCCCGCGCTCGTATGTCTGCCAGTCACAAGGTCGTTGTAGGGTCTTCAAGAGTATTGTGAAAACAACTTACTCTGAAGCTGTCCTCCCAGTACCGGTTCTCGTCAAGGAAAACGGCATAATTAACTATGATCTGTGCATTCGCGATTCTGAGTTCGACAATGCCTATCGACTCTTCCAAGTCAACATAAAATGACCAGACTGAATAGTCGCGCTTGGACTGGAAGGGACTGAGAGTACGAGTCAGTGCCTTGACCAAGTGGTGGAGATTGACATACGTGATCATAGTAACTGATTTTTGTGTTCTTTGGGATGGCAGCTGCCTGTTGCATAACACGGACAGCCTCGCCATAATTTCTATGCGTTCTTAGGACGTCTCGGGGATGTCGGTCAAGTAGAGCCTGACCATTCACACCAAATTTCTGCAAGATCTTCAACGTTCTTGAAGTTGACCTTTGTCACCTTTTCTAGGATTTTGCGAGTGCTATCCAGATCAGGCTCCGCTGTGCCAGATATACCACCTTCTTCGTAGAGCATGGCGGAGTTGATATAGAGGCGGTTCAATTTAGCCGTTGCTTTGCGAGGATGGATGGATTCCAGTGCTTTCGTGTGTGAATCTCAGCCACCTAGTGATTGGTTAGTGCGAGTGAATTGAAGATATCGCACGGATTCGCACCCGCTCGTCATCTTCACCTCATGAAGCTACTCTATTCTCCCATTCCTGTACGTCGTTTGAATTTCGGCTCTTCAGGACATCG
Organism: Leccinum uliginosum; assembly: GCA_038091455.1. Taxonomy (NCBI): domain Eukaryota; kingdom Fungi; phylum Basidiomycota; class Agaricomycetes; order Boletales; family Boletaceae; genus Leccinum; species Leccinum uliginosum. The sequence goes on from JBBPOM010000164.1 coordinate 13,608, forward strand.
TTGAGAAGGAGAACGGTCTTCGATCCACCAATACCTCGAATTTCCTTTTACTTCCTCCTCCTCCTCTTCTTCATCTAGCTCTTGAGAGCTCGCCGTCATTGCGCTAAGGAACGACTTGGTGAACTGTACGTACGCATCGAAGATCTGGGCGAAGTCCCTGACTGTAAAAATCGACGCGATACGAGTTTCGAACGTGCTGTTTGGACAGTAGAACTCGCCACGCTTGATCCAGTAGGTCGCGAGCCCACTCCACAGACGGCCGGCTTAGTCCTTGTAGACATGGATACCGTCCATGCAGAGTATGTGCTCAATTTTCAGCTTTCGCTTGCTGAGAGGATCTTCGTCCTCGTCGTAGGCTGGAAATGGCTTTCCTCCGACACTGTTGGGCCGGCCACTCGAATGAGCTGGCCGTCAACCGAGGCAGGTTCTTGGGAACGGTTGTTCTGAGCTTGCGCTTGGGCATTGACCTTTGCATTGGCCTTATTCGATTGCATAGGATCATTTGCATCGAGACCAACTTCTTCAGAGAAGCGTCGACGATGTCAATGAAATCACCGAGCAGTTAAAACGAACACTTGTTCTCTGGGCTGACACATTACCCCGTGCTGCTTTCGTTACCAAGGACAACAAAAGTTTTGTAGCTTCCAATGGTCTGGGAGTGGAGGTGGTGAGGGAAAGGAGGATGGAGGCGTAATGCTCGGTCAAGCTTGGATCGACGGCAAGACAACGGCGGTACACCGAGACAGTCGTAACGCCACCTTTACCCTCGGCCCAAAGTAGATATCTGACCCAGATACGGGAATGCAAGGAAGGTGGCAATGTGCGTAGTGCACGATCGAACATCCGGCGAGCATGGGTATGCGAGATCACGGGAGGACACAGGGGATGGGAGAAGAGAGAGAAATACATGAGCCAGAGACGTGGAAGCTGCACAGTACGAGTACGTTCAGCGTAACTAACGGATAAGTCAAACAAACGAGCAGCGTACCTTGGGCAGCCACATCATGTCTCATGTTGCGACAAACAAGAGACTTCCATTCCTCTCATCCAACGACTCCATCGAGTCCTTCCTCCTGCTCTTCCGTGTATACTCCGTCCCCTCCTCCAGCGCTTCCCTCGTTTCAGGAAACCTTTCCCTCGCACCACGTCTATCTGGGACACGAAGGCAGGTACATCAGCGTCTGGAACCTCGCCACAGGCGACGACGTCCCTGCTTGTGCGGAAGTGGTCAGGGTTAGCGTGTCGGACGTGCTCTGTCTGGAGGGCGTCAACGATCAGTTGTGGGCCGGCGGGCGAAAGGTCACGATCACGGTGTACGACGTGAGCGCGAAGCCGTGGGTCGTGACCAACTGTTGGGACGCGCACGGCGGGCTTCCAGTGTCACGGATCTTTGTGAACCCGTATGCGATCGTGAAGATGGGCAAGTTAATCGTGGTAAGCGTGGGACGGGACGAGCAGATTCGGTTTTGGGACGGATTGCTGGGTGCTGACCGGATCGGTAGTGGTGCATACATGCGTGTGTGCGCCGATCGTAAATGGCTCATGCACATGGTCGGGCTGTAGAGCAACAACTGTTGAAACGCGAAAACGCATTTAGCACGTTCCGGGACTTGAAGGTTCTCATCGTCTCGTGGAACGTCGACGCTGCGAAGCCCGAGTCGCTTCGGGGGATCTTGACAATGTTCGGTTCCTGCAAGACGTCCTCACGTCTGTCGACAGCCCCGACATCGTCTCGTTTGGATTTCAAGAAGTGATCGACCTCGAGTCGCGTAGCATGGCAGCCAAGACTGTCCTTCTGGGCGGCAAGAAAAAGGGAGACGAGGGGAAGAACAACGAAAAGGTAACGTCGAGCTACAAGCGGTGGCACGATCGGTTGGTGCATGCGGTTCGGCTGGCAATGCCGCCCGCTTTATACGGTCATTCGTACGGAGAGTTTGGTAGACTTGTTTACGTGCCTGTTCGTCAAGAATGGGGAATGTGCAGCGTTGAAGGATGTTGCGATCGCGACTATCAAGAGAGGGATGGGTGGACGGTATGGGAACAAGGTAGGTTGTGTTTCAATTTAGATGCTGGTGACTGACGTGTTTTATTTGCGACAGGGCGGCATCATCGCGCGATTCGTGATCGACGATTAGAGTCTGTGTTCCATTGATTGCCACTTGGCCGCTGGACAACATCACGTCCGCCAGCGCAACGCGGACGTTGCTGCGTTTCTGGAAGAGACGAACGTGTTCCCTGTGGAACATAAACATCAAGAGTTTGGATACGTCGGTGGAGGGGGCGGATCGATGGTGCTCGACCACGAGATCGTTTTTGTGCGTATATCCATGGCGTCGTTGAGCGACAGAACAAGCTGAGAACGACCGACACATCTAGCTAAATGGGGACATGAACTACCGTATCGACCAACGGCGGGACGCGGTGATCGCTGCGGTCGAAGCAAACGAGCTCGAGGTACTCCAGGTGCACGACTAATTGCACAAGGAGATGAAACACAACCGGACGTTTCGTCTGCGCGGGTTCCAAAAAGGCCCGTTGACGTTTGCGCCGACGTACAAGTATGACCGGCAACGTGCAAGCGAAGTCTCGAGGGGTCCGAGCAAACGGGCGCTCTCGTCAGACGGGGGATGTACGCGCTGGTCTCTTTTGAGCAACAATGCGTTTCTTGGTGGTTTGTATGGCAGTCCACCGTGCGCGAAACGAGGAAGGATTTTGGAGGAGATCTTCTTCGCGGTGGAGGTCCTGGACGACGTAACCATCCTTGTAATTTTTTTAGGAACTGAGGGAACGGTCAGCGAAATGCGACGATAACGAATCCGTGGAAAGCATGCCTTCCTTGACCTTGAACGCAGCCTTGCACTCCTCCAGCGCATCTTTTGCATAAGGTGGTGGACGCGAGAGCTTTCCCCAGCCCGAGTGTACGTCCCAGAAGTCGGATAGGTGGCCGAGAACTGGACCCAAAGTAGAGTCCTCGAACCTCTGGAGCCGTTATACATCAAACGATCGTCGCCGTGGACATACCCAGCTCTCTCACGCTTTCGTTCCCAATGCCGGGCCCAATCAATGCTGCACTCCTGATCCACGGAGTGAATGCTTGATCGCGGTGGATGTTGGAGGACAATGCGTCGAGCGGGTCCGTGAATCTAGACGCTGCTTTGAAAGACAAAACGTACGGTGCTGCACCCGGACTATCTTGCGAGCGTGACAGTGCAAGACATTTGAGCATATTTCTTGGGTGCTATTGATGGCTGCCAGAAAGAAGGAAAAAAAAAAAAACTCTTGCACGATGGGCTTCGGATCCGTGCTCGGCTTATGTCGAATGCTCTCGCGTTAGATCGGGCGCGAATTAGTGGGCGTACGAGCGCTATGTGACATGGAGTCAGGCTCATCGGACATGGGTAAGGGCTTGGAACGTACGAGGAAGGAGCTTTCTGTTGTCGGGAACAAACGGTGGCTTCCAGGAGCCCATGGATGTGACGGATCCGGCACGAACCTTGCCAGTCTGAAAAAAAGAGGGCTCGTCTGGAGATATAGTGAGGTCGTCATGGTCATGGCTCACTGGTCAAGAAAAGTAGGAACCAGTCCCCCATTCGAGATCTGCCGTCTGCGTGGGAATTTGGGAAACATATTCGGTCTTGCGGATGACTCGGATCGGGGGTTCGAGATGAATGATGGGTGGGAGGCGGCGGCGGCTGAGGTGGGTGTTGAAAAGTGGATGGAAAAGTGGACGCTGTAGTATAGAACGAATGTACCGTATGCCGCAGCCATAAAATGCCAAGTTGCGGCGCGCTGCCGTTCGAGCGGTTACCCGATTTGGTAGGTCGCGGCTCGGTCCGACTCGGAGTTCGCTGAGATCCCTCACTGCCGGGCAGTTGCCAGTGTATTCTACGACATCGCCGACAGTGAGCACCTTGATTCAATCTTCCCGCAGAATTCAAGTTCCTCCAGCTCCCCTCAATAATCTCACGACAAGTCGTGGTGAAGCTGAAAAAATGCTCAGTTGGGAGGAAGCATGGGGTCATCGCCGTGAAGGGTACCTAGTACGCGCTGGGCATGAGTCATCACTTGCCGTGAGGGCTCGCGGTTAGTCCTCCTACACCCTAACAAGTCCACATTTCTTTTCATGTTTCCACAACATCCTGCCGTTGATAACGGTGTGCCTGTCGGTTTTGCTCTGGGCAGGTGTGGCTAGGTGCTGGTGTTTCTCTAAGACGAGTGTATCTTACTACGAATGTTGATGAGTCCACTCAATGTCCACTGGCATACTTCCTGTAATCCATAGTTTTGTTCTATTACATTCATTTACTGCGGAAGGGACAAGATAACCATGCTGAATGGTCCAGCTTAGACGGGCAATCAAACACTAGTCTATTTGATTTTACAGTCGGGTTTTGTAGATTACTAGACTGTGAAAGAAAGATCAAATCAAAGTTTAATCACACGCAGACTGTCGGCGAGAGCAGACCATAGATTTTTCAATCCTCTCCTATCACTCGTCTAATCACACTCTGAATAAACTTCAATTCGGGCGAGCTACCAAGATACCGTCCTACGACACTCTGAAATAATGGGTTTCGTCACCCGCCTGGGTAACCGGAAAGGTCGGCTGGCCGCGTCTGCGATCTTCGGCATTGACGTCGGGGCTGTAGGCTTCAGAAGCAATGAGGGATGCAGCGAGAGGCGCGCATTTGCGTTGGACCGGCCCGTGTTGGCGAAGTACTCGTCGGCGAGGACGAGGAGATGTGGATGTCGGCGGGGTCGACGGTAGCGTCGTTAGACGTGCGTGTCGTATCAACGAGGTCGCCGAGAGAGATGGTGATGGCATTGGCAGAGTCATTGGACGCACAGGTTGCGTCAGGGAGATCATATGGGGCGACGGTTTCGCCATTGACGCACGAGGGCGATGTGGCGCCATCGTGATGGGAAGGGGCGCGACAGCCGTTTCGGCACGCGCATGAGTGACGATAGTGTCGATAAGTGTCGTCGTGCAAGTTTGCAGTCACAGGGGCTCACGAGAGACGAGGAGGCCCAAGAGGGTCATGTGGTCGCGCTGGTCGAGCGCGTTGAGGGAGTTGTCCGAGTCTGGGGCGACGGTTTTGCAGTTGGCAGCCATGAGGGCGCTCTGGCGACGAGGAGGCTGACAGGCAGTGCGGCAGCGTCGAGGGATACGCCATGGTCGTACCGGAGCGCGACGAGAGGCGCTGACTGAATGTCCACAAGGTGGTCGGAGGCGTTGGGGGGACACGTGGTCGTCGATATCGAGACGGCAGCGCGACCGCGCGCCGTTTGTGCCAAGATCGCCGTGGGTGACGGTGTCGTCGCAGGCAGCCATGGGGGCACGCGATCAATAAAGGAGGGTGTTGGCGGCATCGTTGGGCGCGCCATTTTCGTACTTCGTGACGCGTTGAGCAGCCGTTTTGGCGTGGGACGACGAAAAATTCGTCGTCGTCGTCGAACAACGAGACAGCGAAGGGCGGTCATTGTCATTTTGGATGCAGTCACTGTATTGCTCCGCCGAATCCCGACTGGCATGTATATGAAGTTTGCAAAACCCTTTCCAGTTGCACGGATTGCGCTTCTGTGCTTCGGATCCAGACCGTCTCCCGCTCTCATTTGTCAAGTCCTGGTGGTCATTGGGAACAGTTTCAGTGCCTCGTCTTCCTTAGGAAAAGATTCGAGTTTACCTGTTAACAATTTATTCCCCACGACGTTGACGAGTTCAATCAATTGTCAATGACTAGGTGGCCGCCAACGAAGAGCTGGAACGAAAGTAGGTTAGAAAGGTCTTAACTGTGAAGGGAAATGGCGCCAACCTTAGCCTTCTGGATACAGCGAGACCAACAATCGTGGGTTCTGGGTTACAATTGACCTTCAAGTTTCATGGTCCACCTGCGAGTGATACCCTCGGGGTGCGGAAGTGTTGATGAAAATGCGAGTCTCGTCCATAAGCCGTGTTGGGTAGGGCGTGCTCAACGGAATCATTCTCTCGTCGTGTTCGTGCACATACCATGTACCGCTCCATCTGCACTCTCCCAATGATGCCGTATGCTCAAAGTCAAGAATAAGCATTTCCATGTATGCTAAACCGTTGTCCGTCGTCGTTGCGTCTACGCGTTGTCGTCATCGACAAGTCGAGTCCGTTGCGGATGAGGTGTGTGTTGTTGCGGTGTGTGTGTATGTGTGACGAAAACGACTTGTCAGACAACGACCGTACGTTTGACGACCCTTCTCCGAGCGTCCGCACGTAATGCATCCCGATCCTCAGTTCGTCCCCGCTCGCATGACGTCCTCCTTCCTGGCTCTCCTTGTACACCTGCGCTGTCTGACTCGCGATCCGCTTTGTCGTCGTCGTTCCTCCCCCCCCCCGACGACGAAGACGCATCGGGAACGGCTACGTTGCTCGAAGGCAATCAGGGAGGCGGAACCCGCGACGCGTGCGTAAACTGTTTCAGGCGAGGCCTGTCTTCGCCCGGGCGCAACGATTCAGGGTGTGAGTCCACCGAAAGACCGCTCGTGCTCTGTAAACTCTCCCTCGCAAGGCTACGAAAGAGTAAAAGAAAAAGGACAAACGGTGGTAAGAGAAACCACGACTCACTTTCGTCGTCCAACAACATCCTTCACCACGGCTGGAACAGGCGGTCGTGGACCCCGCGGCGAATTCGGAGGCGCGAAATCCGCCCTCCGCCTCGGGATCGAGCTCTCCCCAGTCGAATTCGACGGTGACGTTCCAAGTAGCATGAGACAGCTTGTATATATTGCCCCGAGATTGAGGATCCCGTCTCGTTCTTAAGCTGGCCGATGAAGAAGGGCCCAGGAAGGTCTGAATCATCGACGGAGAGGCTGTAGTCCATCGCGTAATTCGTTCCTGGAACCTTTGTGAAGAGGGACGCACTTGGATGAAGTCTTCTCGCGCTGCTGCGATTGGATCCGCTCCTCCAAGGAGGATTCGTCGACCCTGTCATGCAGGAATCAGAAAGTATCAGTAAGACCATACAATCAACTAACTGGTACTGGTGCCAGTGGAAACTCCCGATATCCTGCTACGCTCCTCAGATCCGGTTGTGTGTACTTGATGTGGGGCATTAATCGATCGATGCCTTCATCCGGTTGGATTGAAATTGGAAGATTGTCGTTGAGAGTGGACCCTCGTAACCAACAAGCAATTATCGATGGCGCATCTGGAGAAGAAGAACCAGTATGACGTGGATGCCGCGCTTGGGTGGTAGTGCCCGGAAAACTTCTGATGACTCATCCACTCCCTCCAAGTAGTTACTAACTCCGAGTCCTCATGCTCCGAGAGCTTGCCAGTGGTGACCATACTAAGCAACATTGTAGCTCGAATGTCCTAGTACATACTATGTCGAGGGAGGCCTACCGACGGACAAGCTGAACCATCGTCTCCTCGTGACCATACAACTTGACTGGATGCAAGGTTAGATTCGAAACTTAAGCTTATCTGAATCCGAAATTCCACCGACTATTCAATCATTGCCAAGTAGACTCATCTCCGTGAGTGTGGATGATTTATTGTTACTTTTGGACCGTAAGCTGAGATATTATGATGTAAAGACTGCGTTGGGAAACAGCTTTAAGCCAACCACGATCAGATCAGATAATAATTACGCGTCTCGATAGCCGTTCGATTCTATGTACTTCTGCTGATAAATGGAATCGAAGTCGAACGGGACTCACACAGCGTCCCGAATGGGCTGCTGCTTGTACGTATAATACTTACTTGCTGTATTTCCGTGTTTTGCGGGGGTGCCGTGTTGTCGTGATTCGGATAATGAGATCCGAGATCTGAGAGCCGAATGGTGGCGTTCGTGACTAGTTCCGTGGCCTCCTATCCATTTTATCGCACCATGCACTGTAGGAACGTAACGTAACGGAGATATGCATATGATTGATTGACTGACCGACGATGTCCGCACCGAGTGAGATGGGTCGGATGAGGTATCCTCCCATTCCAAAAGTATTGTCCACGATCAGCGGAATGCTGTGATCGTGTGCAATCTGATGACATGATAAATGTTAGTTTCCAATCACAAAAACTCCTCTTGTACGGTTTGGTTACCTTTGCGAGCTCAGGGATTGGGGCGACGTTGTACTTGGAGTTACCCATGCTCTCGACGTAGATCGCCTTCGTCTTGTCGTCGATGGCTGCTTCAAAATCGTCGGGGTCGTCTCCGTTGACGAACTTGACGCCGGTAGGTCTCTGGATAGACGGACGAACCGAACCCTTGAATTGATTGTATGTCTAACGGGAACGAATCAGAAGGGAACGAATCAAAGCAGACGAAATAGAATCCGTACCCTGCCATAGAGATAATACCTATCGATACATAGACCCTGAGAGAGTCATATTGAATAACCAAGAGACGCAAGGAAGACGTACGTCAACACGATGTTATCTCCCAAATTCGCAATGGTGGAAATAGCGAGAACTGCGCTGATTGGCCAGACGCCGTCGCCACTGCAGTCAAACCACCCTTGAGCGCCGCGATATGACCACGAGGCTACATGTAACATACATGCAATGATACGATGACCGAGTGACAGCGGCCGACTGCTGCGAGCAGCCAAGTTTCGGTCGATTTATGCAAGACTCATCCACATGCCCGCTTCCGGAACCTTGCTTCGCGCCTGGAGGATCTTGAACGCGCGCCTCCCACCGCGTTCTTCGTCTCCCAAGTCCACCCTGCTGTGTTCGTCGTCGCTCTCGCCTTCATCTGCGTGTTCTGCTTCCCCGGCGACAAAATCAAGCGCACCGGAATCTATAGCTCTGGACCGATCTCGTTCCGCATACGAAGCCATGCGCAAACTGTTTGATGACGTTGAATGTCGCCTATCGACTGGAAAGGCAGAGACGATCATCTCTGCTCGGTTTGCAAGTGACGTTTTGAGTTGGTATGACGTTAACGACAGCGACTCTCTCTGGCGAGATAATGGACTAATTTCGATGGGCAGTGACGCCGGGAACGCAGCGTCTGCCAGGGACCACCGGATGTCTTGTATTTCATTTAGCCTCGGATCACCAGCGTCAACGGGCAAAAACTTACCCCTGGAATTGCTCCAGCATCCGAGTCGTCTCCCACTCGTGCGGGGCCATCCTCGGTCTCCTCTTGTATTAGGGCCTCAGGAACGCCATCCCGCCGCCTGCTCACGAACAGCTGCCAAGCCTTGCTATTTCGCTTCCACGCTCTTCGGTGGCTCGGGATATTTGCCGCGACTAACCATTTTATTTCTTCTTGTGGATCCAGTTGTTGTTCAGGGTATTCGAGTGGGCAGCCCGTGATACCAAAACAGTTGGTGTAGGATGAGAGGCTACGCTGGCAGCCTGTTCCTGGTTAGCGCCAGACTGGAGGACGGAATAGGCCGGAAGTGACGTGGGCCGAAGGGAGGAAAGCGATGCTGGCAGAGCCCCAACTTGAAGGCTTGCGGCGCTGTGACGTCCTCGATGCCGTGATACCTGAACATTCTCGACGAATGGGAGAGCAGGCGCCGCATCCGAGGACTAGTTGCATCGTCCAAGAGTCAAATATCAGTTCTATGCAGGCCGTCAGTTCCCAACGACAAGTGACGAGACCAACAATAACCCTTACCCTCGTCCCTACGAGATTCACAATTGACGCCAGAGTCCGCTCGGTTATCCGTGGCGTCCTCCGCCTTGATGAGTCAAACTGCACCCTCTTTCGTGGCGTCCCGTCCGTAGGTGATCTCACGTCCCGGTCGGGGTTCTCCGTCCGATGTGCAGGAACTTCTTCGGCCTCTTTGGCTGCTTTCGTGGCATTTGAATCCCCTCCCTTCTCTTTTGCGGGCTCAGCGATCTTGGGTGCCCTTTCCCTGCTGGCGTCCGGTTGGCTGCCGACGTGAACGAGCCACGTCGTCTTCCAAGATCGTGAAATACCTAAAACTGATGGCCGTGTACCTCGACTCATCCATACTCCGTTTGAAAGGCTGTATAGCATTGTCACCGTTCATACGCGGAGACAATACCAATACTGGGGAAGATTGAAAAGATGACGATATCGAACTCTCCGCGGAGTCGAGGGAGGAAGGAAGACGAGTACGGAGGGGTGATCGGGGACTGTCGCTTAAGGATCGTTCATGCGCCTGCATCGACTCTTGCATGCGAACTTGGTGGAATCGGCTTGGTGATGACGACATTGTGTGAGTACGTTCGCGCTGGCGGTCGCTAGATATCTCTTGCTGTTAGGACATCTTGATGAATAATACCGGGTTTTTTTTTTCCATCAGCACCAATGGCCGTCGTTGTGGAGAAAGGATAACCAAGACATCAAGAGGAAGGTGAGATAGGGTGAACAAGAAGTCGCCGGAGTCAGGGCAAATCAGTATCTGATCATCAAGAAGCCTTTTGTTCCTGGAGGTTTCTTCTTGCAGCATGCGGACGGTCCCAACTCCACAGCAGCACGAATCTGAAGACTGTCAACGGTGGTCAAGTTTAGCGGGCATCAAACTCAACTCTGTCGTTCTAAGCTGGCAAGCGCTCGAATTTAGGGCACTGGCCGAAAGAGGACTTGTCCTCTCATAACTTGGGCGTACACCGTAACCATGTCAGGCTCACGAGAAGAAACGGTCGATGGGTTCTCCGACGCTCCGACTTCTCGTTCATATCATTCGAGATCCCTTGATGCCGAAACACAACATACCGCCGTACGCGTTGGGGCGAAGCAACTGCTTGGCACGCTTGTGGTACGGGGTGGCTCTAGAGACTGATGTATGACACCCATGCGACTTTGGGGTGCTTTTCGAGCTAGCTAAGATGTCCGAGTAAGCTGAATCCCCGGAATAAAACACAGGAGACAGAATGACGTACGTCGCTAGCGCGAGCGCGTTCTCGCTATGCCTCTGTGGTCCATCCATGGGCGACGACGCACGCGCAGCTGAGCGAGGGGGAGAGACTATCGGCCGGCTTGACGCCGGATCTGATTCGGGTGCGTATTGAACCAGCGTGATGTTGGGAAGTTTAAGTTGGGATCGAACACTGACCAGGGATATCATTGCAGACTTTGAGCAGGCGCTGGATGTGGTGCCTCTACTATCTGACGGGTTTGGAGTGGAAATGAGGAGCCCCGTTGTAGAATCCCGGGGAAGAGTTCAATCGTTGTACAATACCCTGTTGCAACTTGTCGCAGCCTGTCTTCCGACATGGTGAGTTACATTTACGATAGTGTACTCTTTGAACCTTCCCACGAACAATTCCTTCCAACCGGTTGACCATCCTGCACCATGATGCCATTTCGAGTTTCATCTCAGGCTCTAGCGTGGACCATGACAGCAACTTAAAGCTGATTTCACCTGTGCATGCTCCGCTGGTCAACTCTTGCATAGGCATTGTGTGAGATGACATCGCTCACGGAGCATAAGGATTTGTTTTTTTGGGTTTACACTGGCAGAACCGGAATGAAAGACGGACGTTGAGACCTTATAGGCCTCACTAGTAACTTGAACTTGAAGCTTGAAGGCTGGCGTGACTGAACTCGTTACTCCTAGTGTCAATTTACCGGTTGAACACCGTGACGCGTGACGAGTGTCCCTAACAGGAATCTCCTACATATATGCCCGACATGGTCCTGACGTGACGGCACGACATGGTATGTGAATCTTGTCGAGCTAACTCTCTGGGTCCTAGGTTGCGATTTCAGTCGTCCTCAAAGACGCGGTGGGCTCGCATAATCGGTGATATGGTCAACGGGAGGTGTGTATGGCCCTGGTACGTTCGCCCGTAGCGCGCTTGCGTTGTTCGTGCTGATCCGTCTTGACTTCAGTTAGCAGCTTCGTTTCGATCGAGTCGCAGCGTCGACTGAAGTACTTGTCGCATCACATCGTCTCCGACGCCTCTCACCTCGTCCTGCCAGCCCTCTATCTCGACTCGACGCATTCGTCTCGCCGCCGCAGTTGTTCTTAGCGCCTTTCCGGCTTGCCTAATTTCTGTGGGACTCGTCTGGTACGTTCACTTCGTCTCCAGAGTCGCCTGGCTCGTTCGGAGCCTTCCTTTTTACTCCAAGCATTCGTGTTCGCGTTCTGACATATTCTGCGCCTTCCTAGGTCTATTCCTAGGGTCATAGTCGCCACTGGGTGCACCCTGCGCGACCGTCTCGGGCCGCTGAGAAGTCTAAGTTCGGATCTCTATTTCACTTTCCTTCGAGCTCGATGTTCGGGGTCTCGTCTCGTCGCGATGCGGGTTTGTCGGGTGGTAGAGCTCGTGGGGTGATTCAGGTGCGTCTTCGTCGTCTGCTGAGGTGCGCTGATCGTTTTTCTTGAGCTAGCGACGTCAATAGCTCGTGCGGGCTCACATTCGCATCCTCCGCCTCGATCGACTCGTCGCGTCTCGACGCTCTCCTTGCCGACCTGCGTATCTCGCTGCACTCTTTCAACCTCGTCGTCGATACCCGCATCCGTGTTTCCGTGTACGACGCCTTCATTCTGTCCGTGTATGACCTCGCCTCCCGGTCCGACTTCTACGTCGCCGTATCGCATGCGCACGCTACCCGCTGCATCTGGAGGCTCTCTATACTTCTCTCTTGGTCGATGTGTTTCGCCGCTTCGGTCCCCCATCACCTCCACGACATCCCTCGACGCCCTCGACATCATCTCGACCCTCAATTTGACCTGCTTGACTCTCAAATCCGCGACCGTCCCTCGTGCCCTCAGGCTGGTCGGAGGGCTCTGTTGGTGCGTCTGGACGTCGCCCGTCGCCGCCCCAGGGTCCTTCGATGGTTTCCGCTCGCCGTCCGTGTCGCTCGTCATGGCCTCGGCGTCGTCTGGTGGCCTGAAAGGTCTGTTGATCTGACGCGTCTCCATGTTTGTCTGACCCCGTTCGTCAGTCTCCGCGACCTTGATCTGGTTTCTGCAGGTTTCCTTGGGTGCACCATGTGCGTGGTTGACCTCGGCGTCACCACCGCCGCTGTTGTCGTTCAGACTACGGCACGGTGGCTACCTTTTCGAGCCCTCAACCTGCTCCTGACCTTCAGAGCAGGGGTGATAACTCCGGATCGATCACTTTCAACCGATCTCCACCGTACATAGCGGGCAAAAAAGTCCTGAATGTCGATAGATCAAAGCAATTGATTCGAATTGATAGGGATGGCAGGGAGCAAATAGTTTTATTCGATGAATGAACCGGAGATAGCAAACGTCCTAGATATCACAACCGCTAGTAAAGTACACAAGTGCTGAGGTCAGGTAGCTGTAGTTCCCTTACCATAGGCTGGCTTCAGAGAATGAATGAAAAAGGGAACATGATGAGTGACATGTACTACAGGTAAGCCCCAGTCAGTTAGTGGACGTCGACATGTTGACTGAATGCCAGTGCTTACTAGTAGCGCGTGACCAACTCGCCAAAGTAATCAATAGCGAATCAGTGGCTGATGGGACGACAACGTCCTGGATTTCACAACTGCTAGTAAAAGTACGCTTGTGCCGAGGTCGGGTAGTGGTAGTTAGTAGCTCCCTCACCATAGGCTGGCTTCAGGACTCATCGCGAACGAGGCAAGCGGGCCCGTGGCATGATGAAACGCAGCGACCGGGAGTTGGAACTCGTTTGAAAGCTGCGAAGGGCGTCATTTCGTCGCTCGAGGGTCGTATTATTGGCCTGGATAACTTGAATAACATGGGTGATAAGGAAGAAAACACAACTGTATTCGCCAGTTGAAGAAAAATAATCATACATTCGACGGATTCTCGGTAACATTGGGGTTTTGATAAAGCGCCGATAGAGCTTGAGTACGTTAACGTTTCGTACAACTCGTTCAAAGGAGGGAGGAGAACACAGGGATGGCATAAATAGAAAGAATGTGTCCTTGAAGCATACAACATCAATCTGGCCCAATACTGTCACATCTTCGTTTGCACTGCGCATGGAAATAAGTATGGTCCATAAGCAAACAGGAACACAATTACCATACAGCTCCAATGGATCGAAGCGGATACCAGATACAGCACTAAAATATTTACCAGTTGCCGATTTGGGGTCGTCTGTACATCAGGAAATTGGGGAGAAGATGATATATCCAGATACAAATTGCAATTGAATCCCAGCAAGATAGAAATAGAACAATAGTTGATCAGCAATGATGAGTTCATTGTAATTCTGAACATAGAATGATACTGAGATGCCTGAGTATGCCTTGATGATGATATTTAGATCAGCCATGGGGGACATGGCAGATATTGATCATTGAGATGCAACATACCTTATTAATGACAATCTATTGATCAAAACATTTAATTGTGATAATATCAGGTCAGACTCTGATCAACAATTATAATCCAAACATCATCAAGAGCCTATAGTGACATAAGAATGTCTAGAGGATAGGACATGGCAAAATTTGATCATTAAATTGCAATTTACCTTATTAATGACAATCTATTGATCAAAATATTTAATTGTGATAATATCAGGTCAGACTCTGATCAACAATTATAATCCAAACATCATCAAGAGCCTGTAGTGACATAAGAATGCCTAGAGGATATCTGGCTGATAATCCTAAAATAAGTCTGGAAGGACATGACAAAAATTGATCATTGAATTGCAATTTACCTTCTTAATGTCAATCTATTGACCAAAACATAAATCTGTGATAATGCTAGATCAGACTCTGATCAACAATTATAATCCAAACATCATTAATGAGCCTGTAGTGATATTGGAATGCCTAAAGGATATCTGGCTGATAATCCTAAAATAAGTCTGGAAGAACATGGCAGAAACTAATCATTGAGCTGCAATCTACCTTATTGATAGCCTGCAGGGACATTTGAATGCCTACTAATAAAAATAAGAGAGATGATGTCATTTCCCCTCTAGTAACTTAAACATGTCTTATAATACTCACATTCCATGCAATGACAACATATAGTGGGAAGTTCATATATCCAGATAGATCGTACAAACATATATAAAGTTGGTGCAATAAGTCAAGTGCTGGATAAGAGAATATCAGTGATTGCCAGGTTGGCAGGAGAATTTTAAGGTATGAACAGGCAGTAGAAAAAAAAATCCAAGTAAGATGGTATCTCATCACTGATGTACTTGGTGAATAATTACCAGTACTTTGCCATAGTTCAGCATGATCCAGTGGTAGCATCATGATGCTCAAGCTATCAGAGTAGTACCAACAACCATATGGCTGGTATAAAAAGATAAGTGTAAGATCATGGAATATCAGTAGTTGCAAGAGGATCATCAAGAAGTTCCAAATATGAACATAATATTCCAAGCCAGCACTAGTTGGTATTGATTATAACTGCCTATCAATCCATTGGCATGATTGGTCCCACATGGTTGAGAGGTGGCATCCTAATGTCATGTTATCAGAATGGTACAAACCAATCCATAGTTGCCAGATGCAAGATCATGGAATATATACAATTACAAGGGGTACAGCAGAAAGGTTAAGATATGATCAAACATTGACCATCCTTAACTTGTTGTTGCCAACTTGGCAAACACTGATACCCTCTGATCTACATCAGGAAATCAGTGAGGTGATGATATAACCAGCCATATGTGATTAAGAAATGTAAAGTTGACAGCATGTGGTAATACTTTATCAATCTTTATCATCATCTGTCAGAAGAATATCAGAACAATCATACTATGATCAGAACCTGGAAAAATAATGTTTGAATAATGTACAATTACCTTATGTCAATCATGCTGATTTCAATTGGTAATGTCATGTAATCACTGGCAGAGTTTTTGACAGATGAACAGCCATGATATTTGCCTCTTCAGGCTGACAGTATACTGTGCATTCTGAAATCATAATAATGTTGTATGATCAAGTCATTGTACCTAAGCTATTTGATGCTCGGCATTTTGCATTTCATAGCAGGGTTTTTGGAAGATGAACAGCCATATCAGATCTTTGCCTCTTCAGGCTGACAGTATACTGTGCATTCTGAAATCATAATGATGTTGTGTGATCAGGCCACAATTTGGCTTCCTGAAGATAAATCACAATCTAAGCCATTTCAATGATCATGAAATCAGTGAGGTGATTATATAACCTGCCATAGGTGATACATATATGTAAAACTGAAAGCATGTGATAATACATTATCAGTCCCTTATCAACATTTGCCAGCAGAATATCAGAAAGACTAGACTCTGATCAAAACAGGAAGAAAAGATAGTAGGAAATCAACTAGCCATATGTGAATACAAATTGTGAAGTTGAAAGCTTGTGATATTACCTTATCAGTTCCTATCAACATTATCCACAAGAATGTCAGAAAGGATGGTAGGATCATGTAAAATTGTGATAATCACTCAGTGATCAGACTCATTAGAGAAACAATAAAGCATAGATTTTCCTAGGTGATGATTACAAATACATAAAAACATTCTAGGCCATGATTACTGATCATAAGTGCATTATAATTTGTAATACATTACCAATCCATGCAATTAAGCCACCCAGCCTCAACACAGGCAGAAAAGGATCACTGATGGACTATAATGATTCCCAGCTGAGAATGTATTATAGTCCCTGGCTATCATGGTGAGAATTTGTTGAAATTTATCCTTCATGTTCAGCCTTGTAAGCTCTGTCCATCTGAGTATTACCTTGCTTCTAGCTAGGTCAATGTATTTATATCACTGTCATTTGGTTGATGAGTCATATGGGCAGTCACTTGTTATTCCATTATCATAGCCATCTTAGTCCAATCATGAAAGAGAGGAAACCACATCTCAGAGCATTGCCTTGCACTTGTCTGCAGGTTGGGACAGTGCAAATATAATTTGGCATGAAAATTCACATTGGTGTGATATCAATTGAAGGTTTGGTTTCATTGAATAAGAGGCCTAGCATCACAAACTAGACTTAGGTTATATAGTAAGACATGTAGTCTTGTACATTTTCCAATAAATCACTAGCAGAATACAGACCAGAAAATGAAACTTTGATGGAGTTCATTTGTGTCATTCTCTATCTCTGCTCTCTTTGTCTAGGGAGCCTGAGGGACTACCCCTCACTGGCACTTCCATGGTCCCATCAATTATCTCCCTGCTAGTACCGACACACCTTTCCTGGGATACTAGGTATCTTCGGATATCCATCACCGAAGCCGGTTGCAAACATGAGACGCTTGACCACCAGTCTGCTCGCATGTCCGCCCCAATTGACATCACCTTTCCAGGTCCTCGTGTCTTGGCTGAACGTTGCGCTCGCGATCGAGGAGGAAAGTTAGACATTCGGTAGTTGCATGTCATTCAAGCAAATCACCAAGCTGTGGGTCATCAGCCACTGTACATACGGAGGAATTGAAAGTACTGGTGGACCTTTGCGGAAGGGCAATAACGAGCCCAGGTTGGTGGAAAGCTAACCACCCACAAGATGAGTTGATGGAATAGCAGCCATCGAGAGATCAATTCCGCTCACCTCAGGTACGGCATTCTATTGTACCCTTGCATCCAGTGTCAGTTCGAGAGCCTGTGTGCATGCGAGCATTGACTCACACTTCGTGTCGTAAGGATATAATTTGTACCGCGTCCTCCACTAATTCCAAGTTGCTTTGGTATGTCTAGGTTGATGAAATGACGATCGCACGTTTTCGCCGACCCGCTTGTTTCTATCGATAACGAGCGTGGGGACGCCGAGACAGATCAGTCTTGCTGCTACAACCAACACCAATGACGAGGACCATCAGATCCCCATCGGCGAAATATATCTCACGTCGGCATCGGTCTTCCCAACCCTCGTGGTGTGCTCCCGAGGGAGGAGTATGCAATGTCTCAATCTGAGAAATTGGACAATGTTACACATTGTGGGTGGGCTTGCGCTTATGAACACACACCTTCTCCGGGTATCGCCTGAGGGCATGCGGTCGAGTGAGCAGGTACCAGGCAATCCACGCGCCATTTGACGGCGGCACTAAGAACGCAATAGCGGTGCCTTTCCCGTGCGCCGTCTAGAATTCGAAACAGAACACCAGGTCGGGGAACGGTTCGATGATCATTGACCCCGTATTACGTCCTCGAGGATGCAGAACGCTCGCAGGCCAGTCGCTGCGAAACACGCGCTTAGGGTGCGCCGACGCGGCCGCGGATGGTCCCAGGCAAGGGTCAGGATTGTCCCTCCAGATGCCATATTGGTGGAAAAGAAACGTAAGTGAGTTTAGGTCCTCCCTCAAAACGCTCGCTACGAACGCAGAGAGCCACTTGCTGGCTTGCTCTTGCGGGGATACGTTATCGATGGAGGTTGTGTGAGTATGCGAATGTAGAGGGGACACGGACTTACCTAGCCTGCACAGTTGCGTGGATTTGGAGTTCGGGGTTGCGTGACAGGAAGCGTTGTGATTGTCCTTGCGTGAATACTTGCTGGTTTTATCCTCGACATTGACATCATCCGGGCAGGAGCACCCCCACCGGTCTCGATTGTCCCGCTGTTCCTTGCATGAACGGTCACGTCATCAATACTCTCATCCGGGTCATCCTGGTGGACGTGAACCATTTCTTGGTACGAACATATGTGCATTTCCAAGTCCCCGTTGAATTTCAGCAGCGCGTGCGGACCACTGTTGACATGCTGATCGTATTGCAACATGCTTCTGCTGATCGAGCAGCGTTGCACGCTCCGCTGGTAGCGAATGCTACGAGGATGCCTAATATGCTTGATCTCTAAGAGATGCGTGAGAGGAACGATCATACAACTGAGAGGCATACGAAGAGGTGGGTTCCTTTCTTGGGCTGAACAAAGGCGACAACCTTGCAGAAGGAAAAGCCTGAGTCGGTGGATAGGTAAGATGCACTGTGGGATAAGATGGAGCGGAGAGAGGAAACAGATGCAATATAACTCACTTATTGATAGGAACAAGCATCGAGCGGTCTTGCGTTTCTGGTATCCTTGAGATCCCATGCGTGTCGACGACGCGTCATGTTTGCACTCGCGGATGGGGCGGTAAGATTGTTCTTGTTCTTGTTGTCCCTTACTAGCCAGTCAGTGGTCCCGGTTAGGTGCTTGGGGAGGCGAACAAATTGCCAACACCATTATTGTTAGCTGTTTGGTTGAGTATGCTGACGTCATGACGGACAGTGTTGACAAGCCAAGCGTGCGTGCACTGCCACCTACTTCAAGTTTGCAGTCAACGCACTGCAAGCAGAAGCAATGGCGGGATTTGCAATGAACAATGCAAATACATGCAGTGAGACACATGACGAGCGTTGATATTTCACGCGCTCTGCATGACCAGTGCGACAAAGGCACAACCACGGCAACCCAGATGAAGCCTCAGTGAGAGAGCACTTCGGGACGTTGAGCGGTATCGACGGTCTTGTGATGCATGTCACGGTGGAGCGCATCTTACACTGATGAATCGATGACTTGCGAACACCGCAGCCATGAGCGATACAATCTAATGAATCACGTTAAGTCTCGAGACTGGTTGAGGAACGTCTGGCTCGCGTGATTGTTTCAGCGCAATTATGGATTATGCGACGGTAAGAGTCTGCTGTCCGGTATTCCCTCTTCCGTTTTCAGATCCGTATGCTGACCGCTGAACTTTTCAGAATCCTGGTCGATCGGAACCGTGTTCCTGCAGCAAATCTATACCGTGTTCGATTTCAGCAGCGAGTCACCGCGAGTTGGATTCGCGAAGCTAGCTAGAACTTGAATGCCGCCAACATAATACACTACGTCGACAGAATCATATCCCGAATAGTTCCTCTTCCAGTATGCATTTTGGGACGTCCCGCGCTGTCGGGGACGTAGTGATGACGCTTGAAAATGACAATTCATGATCATCTGATCTGAAAGCACGCTGCCCACACTCAAGCCTATGATCATACGTATCCTCTGATCTGATACGAATGGCCTTACCATGCATGTTTTCCATGCCACCCAGGACAAATGCTCGGTCGTAATCCAGGCAAATTGAAATTTCGATCTCATCCCATCTTCAAATCCGGAACGTCAGCAAATCGGAACGGCTCGAATTCCTCGGGGTTTCTCGTATCCTTGGTATAACAGTGCCGTCCAGTTGAAAACGCGTACAAGGTGGAAACCGTCGACGGTCCACCGCGATTCCACCATCAGCTCCGAGCGGCCCCCCAGCCTCAGCTGCTCAACTAGCCAACTTCACTCCATCAAGCGCACCCCGACCCTTGATCATCAGCCATCGTAGGTCAGTCTGTCCACCTACCCACACGCACCACTGTCAAGGTACTCCACTACTTGAAAGCCCTCAGTGGTGATACGTGCGAGGGCTGATGGGTACTATACCTGTAGGTGTCGATAGGCTTTCTCAGTCAAGGTTGCGCTAACAGCGAGTGCTGAGTTCCAGTCAAAGTTACAACCTTGTCTCCGCTCGTCCGATCGTAACGGTACGATCTAACGTCTGTCGGTGAGTCATACAATGCGACGATGATTAACGTTGTTGAATAGATATACCAAGGTATACTCCATTGGAACCCCGAAGCTTGTGCTCTTCACCTCAGTTGGACTACGAAATGGCGGGCGGCTTTTCCTAGTGGGGATTTATCCCGAAGAAACCATGTCCTCGTGTAAAAGACGCTTCGATAGGCTCTTCCACGAGCACACCGCCATCGCCCTTGCCTTGGGCCGCGAAGGGAGCGAGGTTGGTCCAGAAGCTGAGGGAGTGGTTGATCAAATGGCCGGCCCCGGATATAATGTGAGAATCGTTTTGATCGAGGTCGCGATAACGTTGTGTGACTGGGAAACGATGGGCCTATCAACAATGGTTGTAGTCCTTTTTTTCGGCCAACTGAGTGTCCTGAGTATTCAAATCGACACAGAGCCTTTGGACAGGTCCAATTTTTCAACGACGTGCTACAGTGCATCTTTGAAGGTGCGAGTCGCGGCCTGATTTGCCTCCAGTACAAGGTGGAGCGTGCAGTGGTCGAGAGTCAGTGAATCGGAGGTACTGTCCTTGCTTTGAACTTTCGATCAGCGCAAATTTTGGTCGGAATGCCAGCGCCGAGTCGTTGCAGAAGCTTGAAGTTTGTCACATTTCCACGTCGGCAGGAAATCCGAAAGCCTGAGAGTGTAGGACTCGACGACCGTACTCACGTTCCAGTGGACCTCGATGGCCCCGCTCCTTCCGAAAGCTCAGCCAGAAATCGATTTCTTGGGACGGAGTGCCGGAAGACACGTCTCGGCTAAGCTGTGTGACTGCCAGTATGAACTTGATCCACAAGTTACATAACATGTCCGTGGAGTTTATTGAAGAAGGGACTGTTGTTGAGCAATGTTAGTGGTAAGTATGTGCGAGATTTTGAATGGAAAAGAGGCAGACTTATTCGACGGCCCGCTGGGTCACGAGATCTCCGCACTTGACGAGGGCATGAGGACTGTTGTTTGAGAGGGTGATGTAGGACTTGTACAGTCGCGTGTTCATCATGTCAAACCTCGATGATTGAGAAGGGACAGCGCGAGCACGGGTGATACTCACCGGTGACTTCCACTTCCCTGTTGCCACCAGACCTCACATTCGAGCTTCCGACCTTTTTCCTTGTTCAACACTTGCTCACAATGGTGTTTGATCTCCTCTGCCTTGCGAAACATCCATGCATCCGCCTCTGCGTGTTCTCGCGTGCCAGGAGTGCGGTATCCGATATCTTCAAAAAGGTATCTTGCATAGGAAAGAATGGTGGCTTCGGAAGGATGAGGTGCGCCCGTTTGTGGGTCATAACTGGAAGGATTGTATGGAGCATGAGTGGCATTTGCACTAGTGATAATATTGACTTACGGATCGACATTTGGGGTAGGTTAAATGGTAATGCTGGTCACGCGTTAGCACTGGTCTTTGGGAAAGGGACGAAAACACTCACTAAACTGGTTGTTACAATAGCGAATCATAGCGTAGCAAAAAATCAATGAGCACGGCGTAGATGTTCAAGTTCAAGATGTCCCACACTGGCAGACCAGTTGATCTCGACCAATGGGGACTGTGCGTCTACACTGGTCAGCGATGAAATGAAATCAAGTCATCGAAAAGCCGGCCGCCGTACTTTGTGTTTACTTCCCATAGCTTATTTCTACGCCATCACGCCATCATGGTGTCCGGTCGAAGTAGGAATATGTAAAGTATAAGTACTTAGCAGTCCTCCAGGCCCAGGACACTACTGATACTATGCAATGGCTATGCGATGGTCCGCTAGAACATATAGTAGTCTGATGCGAAGTCGTCGACATCGTCTGACCAATCCGACTCGTCCGAGTCGTCGTCCAAGTCATTGTCCAATTCCGACTCGTCGTCGTCATCATCCAACTTGTTTCCCAGTTGGCCCTCCAGGTCCTCATATCCTGCTTCCTCAACATCAATCGTTTTAGTAGTAGGGTCACCCACATCCGAATCACCGCGATTCAAACGAATGTCAAGAGGCTGCCCTGTGGGTTTCACCGAGCTATTACCGGTTACGGTGTTGTCAGTGACGAGGTTTGGGTAGCCTGCTGCTGTTGATTGCTCCGAATCAGGTTGGTCCAAATCCGAACTGTCGCTATCTTCGGTGGGACCTTTGACATGTGCATACACATGTCCTATGCCGAGACCCCAATGATACCGCATGACCATATCGCGGTCAACAAATCTAAGGGGGAAAGGAACTTTCTGAGTACTGCAAAGATTTGAAACGTACATCTTCTCACCGATTAATGTAATAGCATTTCCAATCTTCTGAGTCGTGGGCGTGATGAGACATCGCAATACCATCTGAATGCAATTTTCCGTCTTCGAACGCGGGGATAAGATGACAAGATCGAAGTATGTCAGCAGGATCCACAAAACCAAACGCGTTAGTTGAGGCCATTGGGACAAATCGGGCAACATCAAGGGTAGAATGCTCCCAGCCTGACGGTTGATCGAGTACCTCGAACCAACGCACCCACAGAAACTCGATTCGTCGAGCCTGGTAATCCCTGGAAATGGGCCCGGTAAATATGATATTAGCGTGATAGATCCCTAGAACGCGTGCATAGCAGAACGGATGAGTTTCGGGGCCATTATCACGTGATAGGAGCATGATATCGCGATGGTCTGTTTTTGGGTTCACGGTTTCTGTTTCGCGCTGAAGGTCATATGCGGTGTAATTGAGGCGGAGCAAGGGATGCCGAAAGATCCGGTTTCCCTTGAATATTACGTTGTTCAACTTGTCAAGCAGAGATTGATCATCAAAAGCTCGGTAATTTGCGACTGAAATCTCGGAAGTATCGGCCTGCAGTCCAGAAGCATTTGCTTTCTCCTGAGCTATATGGATATCTGAAATCCGAGGCAGGAGGTGGGCTTTTAACCTCAGTAAGAAATCCTGGAAATGAGTGTCTTTTAACAAATATGTTATAAACGAGAGCACCACACGCACTTTGGCTGCTGGATCATTGAGATTAGCTTGCACAAATGTAGTGAGATCTTCTGGAAAGTTCTGAGATAAACCGATGACATGATGTCTCTCAGGTGCATTCGGAACCGGGTCGTCTGCCGTCAGAGCATCTCTCTGTGCACGGATACGGCGGATGCGAGCCTGCCGGCGCTCAATGGATGCTAGTTGCGCGGTGTATGCTTTGCGACTTGTTCTTTGGAACCGGCTTTTGCTGGTACGATGCTCTTGTTCCCCCTAACAAACAACAAACGTGAGTAGGGAAGTACTAGTAATACATGCAGCATGGTGCAACCTACAGGTTGTGTTGAATACGAATCTGTAGACCCGAACATCCTTATCTGTGCAGCGTAGTCCCCAAGAGCATGGAGTTTGTAGGTGCTTAGATTAAGAACCTTAGGACGGCGACCATTGACAGGCGCAACTCGTTGCGAAAGATTAGCGACACCTGCATTTTCACGGGTTATGCGCCTCCTGCGGCATTCTGCTTCACGATGTAGTTCCCTGGTAGCAAAAGCAGGACATGTATCGGTTACGAACTTCCGGAGATGGTCACCGAGTCTTTTTGTCGCATGCTCTAAGAGGTCGAGAGTTTGGTCAGTGTGGATGCGCAACTTTGCAAGCCCATGCCAGTATCCCAACAAAAATAGGAGTTTAAGAACTTTGGAATTGTGAGGTTCCGGTAACAGTCCCGCAAAAACGGGAATTGCACACTGAAATAATTAAATTGATATGAATGAGCCAGACACAAGAGGTAGTAGCAAACCTGAAGTATATCTTCAAAATCGCGCGCAGCCGCCCGTTTCAACTCAGAGATATTTCGGCGAAAACGCCGGATAGTGTCGCGGCCAAACGTAGGCACTTGACGATAGCTGGAGACTGTCAGCTCAGCATGATAGTAGTAATAAAATACACTCACCGGCGATCAAGCTCAGATAACACATCTCCTTTCAGGCTATCTATAATACGGAGGAGGTGAGTGAAAACAGCCTTCCACACACCGAGCTCAAACTCATGCAAGAGATCAACGACCAGCATGAGGAAAAAATCAAAGCCGGTCTCGCCAAGCCTGTCCGAAAATGCGTTCTGCCATTCAGAGAGAACGAATGTCAATTTTCTCGACTTGGCACCTATCCCAGTCCCGTAAAAGATATCACTTACCGTAGTCGGAACCATTGACTCATCTTTGAGAAGCGCTTCAACTTGGGGAGTGTCGACCACATAATGCTGGTCATAGATCAACTCCCGAGCAGAAACAACTTTCTCGCGCCTTTCTTCCGTATCCCGCCGGGCCAAGACCTGACGCTGCAGCATGTCTCTCTCAGTGGCCATGTTGCAAATGCGGTCTTTAGGGATAAGGCACCGTGGGCACGGACAGGCACCGAGGTTGCGAACATTTGCAATTAGCACTCTGTCACGCAGTTATCAGATCAGGTCAGTCACGGTCAAAGTTTAACTTTGATGGAAGCATACGTACTTCTCAGGATAGTCAGCTGAGTAAGTGAATATTCTTGGAAACAGACGCCGCTTGACACCGTCACAGCACATCAGTACAATACCATGTTTGTATGCTTCAAGAAATTCGTCATCAAGTAAATCTCGCCACTGAGCATGGAATAGCTCTCGATGGCAATGCGTGAAGAAAGAGTCGCTCGGAAGTTTGTTCTTTCCACAATGTTCCATGGTGAAATCCTTGAAGCCATCCGGTAACTAGAGTGTAGGATGTGAATATTTCCAGATCAGTGGTCAATACCAAGAGTGGGCTCACAGTTTGGAAATAAGCCGCATGGGCACAAAGGTGTGCTGAAGGGCAGCATCGGCTATACTTGGATTCATTTCCGAAAAAAAGATACAACGGCCACAGCTTTGCATCACTGAATGATGTAAGCTGTGTTGCATCTGACCAAAACATAAGCGCGACTATGCGACGTGGCAGGTTGCAACCAGGTTCGGGAGGAGAATCTTGCAAAGTACAATGTGATTCAAGAAAAGCTTGTGACGTGAACAACTCTCCATACACGCCAGTATCTTTGGCCATATGAGGAGGGTGCCAACGTAGTTTGTACGGTTCATAGTGAAAGAGGCGGTGATGCATCGGATCGGATACACTCTCACGAATGATTGATACAAGGGGTCGACGATAAAAGTCTGTGACTATATAGTTCTTTGGACCGGGGTGGAGAGATCGTCGAGGAAATGGGACCGAGATGGTGACCGGTGAGCTTTTCCAGCCGGAATTCTCGTCCAGCCACTCCATTGAGTCGGCGTCATCTGGGGTTGCCGAGTTACCCAATTCACGGTCAATTGCCGTCCATGGGGTATCACGTACGTCTTCCGACCGAAAATCCGAGCTCCCAACGATATCAATTAGTTTTTTGAAGGCAACCTTGGATTTTTGTAAGCCTTGATTCCAATACCAATCACCCAGATGGAAGGAATTCTCATTCGGATAAGGATGGAAGGGATTGTCGAGGTTTACTGGAATTTCTCCTGACTGAGGAGAGATTTCGCCAGAACGATCCTCGGGGTCATGACTGGGAAGCGTCCTCTCATCGAATAAACGAAAGAGACCGAATGAGTTCATGTGAGTCCTGAACACTGCGCGCGGCCTCGATGATGTACCCGGTTCTGGTTCTGATGCTACTCGGGGGCGAGGATGTGGTGAGGCCGAACGTAGGTGAGTCGCCTGTGACTCCAAGTCTTCAGACGGAGGGGGCAAGGGCATGAGCGGTTCGGGAAGTATATCCCTGAAACGTGCAGGGAGTCTTCGGTTTACTCGGCGAGCCCTTCGCTGTGACAGCGGTAATGAGGGGTCTTCCTGTGAAGGGCCTGACCCGTTGACAAGGGGAGTGTCACGGTAATCGACCTGAAATGGGAACGATTGATTAAACGTTATAGAACAGCTCGGAAAACGAAAGCAGCAGCACCTGTCCAGTCAGAATGTCCGCCTCACTGACACCTGTGCCGCAGCGAGATGGCCTACCGTTGCCGACAGTGGTCGAGTCTTCGAGTTGAACGGATATATTATCACAATGTTCAGCGTGAGGCTCTGATTCCGCGCCGACCTCAATGCGTCGCTTCTTGCTCTGGTAAATTTCTTTCGCCCGAACCAACGCGCTGGAGAGACGTTTCCTGCCTTTTTGACAGGTCTTATGGTGCCTTGTGAAAGCTCCAGCATCACTGAAGGAGCGACCGCAGATGCACACCTGACGAAATGCTTCTGACATGGTAGTAGTCACGTAGTAATTACACGTCGCCAGCTCCGCGCAAGGTTCGGCACCGTGTGGGAAATTTGTTAATAAAAATACTTCTGTATCTTCGAGTCCGAGCCACGGTTTCTAGTCATAAGTATGGCCCAAATAGAAAGATGTGAGGAACGAGACAATGCGAAATGTGTGACGACTGAGAGCACAGGCACGACGCAGAGAAACGATATCGTGAAGGTATTCGATTCTGGCCCGTCCGTCGGAGTCAGTGTCAGATGAACTTGAAACCGTGCGACTACGACGAACATGAAACACAACTCGATCTTCTTAGGCAGCTTGAATTACATGGTATGACTTGTGGGTAGAGTAATGTAGACCCTCAGTATCACGATGGGTTATACACATCTATCCTGTGATACACTGCTACGAAAATGTGATAAACATATACAGAATGATACCATCAACTTTCCTATTAACCTCCGGAGCTTGACGGCACAAGGATGATGTGCGAATGTACGCATTTGTGCGACAGCAAGAATAGGGCAGGTCAAAGTCGGCGAGCAAGCAAGCACACGTGTAATGTCGTGCGATAGCAGTGTCA